>JAODAL010018697.1:17500-74060 GCA_025379985.1 Phyllomedusa bahiana | reverse complement strand
AGAGGGGGGTTTTTCCGTTTTTTTAAAAAAAAAAAAAAAGTGTTTTCCCCTGGTGAGGTTTGGCATTAAAAAATGGGAAGGGAAAAAATAATTAGCTCATCTGCTCCAATGCTACCGCTGCTTCCAGCCGATGACCTCACGTTCATTGGTCACCTGACACTGCAGCCAATCACTCTCCTCACCAGTCATGTGCCAGTCATACAGGAAGAGACTGCTGTGGCCAGGGATTGGCTGCAATGTCACATAACCAATGAATTTTAGGGCCAAGGGGTTTGGGAAAGCGGGGAGTGCCCCTTAAAAAGGGGAAGGCTTCACTGGTAAGTTGGGCTTTTTTCCTGTCTATTATTAATCCTCAAACTACCAGAAAATGTATTTACCTTCAACTCAATAAAAAAAAAATGAACCCTTTTATTGATATATGATAAAAAAAAAAAACACTATACAAACCCTCCCGCTTTTTTTCACTAAACACATTTCTAACTCCCTATCCAAAACAGATTTGGGGTAACCGCCCCAATAAGGGTTACCCCGGGACGGGGAAAAAAGGCCCTAAGAAACCCTGAAAAAGCCTAGAAAAAAGCAAAAAACAGGAAAAAACCCAGACATTGTAGGGAAAACAACAAACAATGGGGGGTACAAAAAAATAAAGAAAAAGGGACAAAACAAACAAATTTCAATAAGTAAATGTAAAACGCCCCCGGACGCTTTTCCCCCCCCAAATTTGTTGGGTTATCGGGAAAGAGGGGCAAAAAAAAACCGCACAGTTAGACACAACAAACAATACACCCACATTAAAACAAGAAATCTCCCAACAGAGAACAAACTTGCACGTTTTTGCCGAACCTCTCTATCATTTTATCTATCAAAGTATCGCCTGGTGCGTCCAATTTCTGCTGGCAATGGGATCATCTTATCCCACCTGTTATGATAGTATTTCATGGACCTTACATTATCATTCATCAAGGGTGTAAGTTTGTTCTTTGTTATTTAAACATTGTGCTAAAATAAGAAGTTACTACACAGCAAAAACGTTTGGATACCGGTAATTTTCATTGCTTAAATGCATTTCAATCATGGTGGAAGTCTTGTGACTGACAAGCAACTTTTTCACCTGTACAGAAACATCAAGCTAACCCCCGTTTCCCAAGTAGATGGGGGTGCACGGGGGATTCATGTCAATGTCAACATTTTTTTGACATCCCATGTCGATGGAAAGCCCCTTTCCATGTTATGAATTGCATAGAAATAAAGTAGTCATCATTGCATATGAAAAGTGCTTTTAACATTAAAGCTTCGTTGACACGTCAAGGACATAATACTTTGGTTTTTCGTTTTTCCTTTTTTAAAAATTTTTTTTTTTTTGGTCGTGTTTTTTGGATTTCGGACGCCCCCTTCAATAAAACAGTACTATAATCTGCTGTTTTCCAGCGGATTATAGAACGTATTCTAATTTTGGTTTTTTTTTGGTTTTTTTCTTAAATCCGAGCTTAGAAAATCCAAGTTGTGTAGACTACAGTTCAGGTTTTGTATTGAGGTCTATGGGGATGATTTATAGTCAGATTTTTTTGGTGGATACTGAATCCACATAAAATCTGACTGTAAACCGATGTCGTGCAGATGTAGCCTTATTGACTAGTGTTCTCTCCTGGTAACACAAATGGCTTTTGAATTTTCTTTGCTTTCCTTTGTTACATTATTTCAGTTAAGTTTCCTGAACTTTTGTTCTACCTATAACCTCTGTACACTTCAGTCTACTCTTAATTGTTATTGTGCATAACATATTCATTTCCTGTTACCTGCTAAACACATCATAACAGCTGTACATTGTTCTTCACCACAAACTGTTCATGATCTTGTTTCCGATCTATAAGATTTTGCTGTACAGCTGAAGCTGTTATCTTTGTCGTGTTTGTCTAGTATTGTACATAGAGTGCAATTATATTTTGTTTTGGGAAAAATAATATAAATCCTTCCTGTTTACATAATTGCTAATTTTTATGTTGTCTGCTTTTTCTAGTGTCTCTAGGTGAAGATCTCGTTCTCACGCTGACAGAGTTTGATGATGCTTTGCAGAATTTCACAAGAGGGCCTTGCGATTCTGAAGAGCATCTTAGAATGCTTAAAAAAGAACAGCAAACGTCTAACGAAAGCGGCAGTGGCTCACAAAGTAAGACTAACAAGTGCAGCACAGAGGTTTTTTGGTTTTATCCAAATTTGATGACTTTAACATACGATAACCTTCCTTTGGGATGTAGTAGACAGGGAAAAAATTCACCTACAGTTCTGCTTCTAAAGTCCAGCTTGGCTTCACTGTGGCAGAATCCAGCAAGTTAAACAGCATACATACATAAACACACCTATTCAACAGATCTGACAGCACAGTGTTTTCTTTAGATCAGGATATCCACTTCTCAACAACTTGGGAAAGATATGGACTTCCTCCAAAAATGTGTCTGCTGCATGCTTACAACATTCGTATATAGGCCTAAAGTATCTTTGGGTACACAATCTACTTTATGTTTTAATTCCCGACCATACTAACACTGTCCTGCTCAAAGCTGAGAAGTAGATGCAGGTGTATGAAGTGTAGACAAATCACTGTCAGCAGAATACATCAGTGGCACAAGTATCTCCAGTAGTTTTGTATAACTTATCAATAGTGAGACATTTATGATCGGGTTTTTCACCCTTTTCTGGCATAAAATGTGCCTTAGTGAGCAGTCTACGATGTCTGATGCGCCTAATGAATGTGTTAGGCGCATTGTTCGTAAGACTCAACACTTTTTAATGCGTTTTGGGGGGGGGAGACGCACATCACACGTAATATTAGACACTTATATGAATGCGGTTCGGCAAAACTAGGCACATTACTGCTGGAACAGGCAGACCTATTTCAATGTGGTCTGCCAGAGCTCGAAGAGGAGCTGGATTTACTATTAGGGGGAAAAAAGTCCATTATTTCTAAACTTACACCAGTACAATAATAAAAAGTAATTTCTGATAATTATCAAACTATATAAAATGATTTCAATTTAATAAATGTTATATAAAAATATATAATGTCCCAAAAATATAAAAATATCTCCTATAAAATGTATCTACAATTAATTTAATATAAAACTAATTTTACATTAAATAACCCACGGATCATGATTTTTAAATTTTTACTCCTTTAAAATTGAAATGTATTTTTGCTGCTCTCACCCCTTATTCTACATACAGCAAGAGCCAGCACACCACAGGTCTTGCTGGGACCTGTGGTCCACCAAGCAAGATCAGTTCAATAGTTTCTATTCACTGACATGTTGTTCTAATGACTTTTCTTTGTTTCCATCTATAGCCTTTATACATGTTTGGTGCATTACTTATGTTCCATAATGCGCAGGCGAGGCACGATGAACTTTAGACACTATTTATGAACGCACAAAAACCACTTCCATGCATCCAGGCGCATTTGACACTGAAAAATAGATGCGAAAATGCACTTCGAACCGTCTAGTTCCATACATGTCTCCCTTAATCAAGGCTGCATGGCTCACAGAGAATTTCCTAATGGTGCTTTCACACAGTGCGTTTCTTTGGGCGAAATGCATAGCATTAAATTGCCTTTATTGCTGTGCATTCCTGCACACAAAAAGCACCACAAAGGCATCAAAAATGCGTTAAACACATTCTTTTTTTTATATTTTGCGAAATGCACAGCAATAAAGGTAGTTTAATGCTGTGCATTTCTGCAGAAAGCGTAGCAAATTGCCCTGTGTGAAAGCACCCTAAGCAGAAGCTGATTGTCACCACTTCTCATATAAGAGTATGCTAGGTCTGTATTCTTTGCAGCCTCTAAATGTGGCCAATAATGTTCCTATTCACTGACCACAAATAGATGTCTTTCTAATACATACAACTTTCTAATTATGTACATAAAACTGTAGATATGATGACAGATTATGTCTTGTGATGCTTTGACTGTTGTGATTTTAGCCATTCCAACATAATTATCACCTGAATGTATTTTTAGTTCTCAACCCCTTGAAGAGAAACTGTATAAACTTAAGTGAAGAAAATCTGACATATTCATTCACTAACATAAGCCACCAACCAAAAGGTAAGATCAAGGACCATCAGTGTCATTAATGCAGTCTTTTGGGAATGTTTAATAGGCAGGGCACCTATGCTATGCTGCTCGGAGCAGCTACATAGGATGGACTTGTTTTTTAGTGACATTTTCAATCACCACAGATTTTTACATTGATTAAATGGTACACGTTTGTAGGATGGGTCATTATAATTTTTTTGTTGTAGTTGGTGCATGGCGTGTTTCACACAGTAATGGATGCAGTAATGCACTCACAACCACAAGTCTTGGCCCAACCGGCATCTGTGCAAGCTGATACTACCTGGTAGGAATATGTGCCGTGGAAATAAGTTTCACTAGCCGATAAGGCTGCAATATATATGAGAAAAAAAATCATCTGACTATGACAATTTCTATAGGACCAGCTGAGTGTCTTATATATATGGGACCTTACGACTCTACCCCGATGGATAATGTTGGGGAGAGCGGGGTAAAGCATGTTGAATTTCAATGTCCAATATATATATATATATATATATATATATATATATATATATATATATATATTTAGAGATACATACATACAGTATCTCACAAAAGTGAGTACACCCTCACATTTTTATAAATATTGTATTATATCTTTTCATGGGACAACACTGAAGATATGACACTTTGATACAATGTAAAATAGTCAGTGTACAGCTTGTATAACAGTATGAATTTGGTGTGCCCTCAAAATAATTCAACACAAAGCAATCAATGTCTAAACTGCTGGCAACAAAAGTGAAAATACCCGTAAATGAAAATGGACAAATTGTGTCCAATTTGCCATTTTCTCTCCACTGTGTCATGTGAATTGTTACTGTTACAAGGTCTCAGGTGTCGATGGGGAACAGGTGTGTTAAATTTGGCAATATCGCTCTCACACTGTCACTGAACGTTCAGCATGACAACTCTTAGCAAAAAAACTGCCTCAGGATCTGAAAAAATTGTTGCTCTACATAAAGATGACCTGGAAAAAGGTTGCCAACACCCTGAAACTAAGCTGCTGCATGGTGACAAAGATCATACAGCGGTTTAACAAGACAGGTTTCACTTGGAATAGGCCTCGCCATGGTTGACCAAGGAAGTTGAGTGCACATGCTCAGCGTCATATTCAGGGATTGTCTTTTCAAAATAAAAGTATGATTGCTGCTGTGATTAAAGGGGTGACGGGTCAGCCTGTCAGTGTTCAGACCATACACTGCATCAAGTTAGTCTGCATGGCTGTCATCCGTGAAGGAAGTCTCTTCTAAAGATGATGCACAAGAAAGCCCGCAAACTGTTTGCTGAAGATTATCAGATTAAGGACATGGTTTACTGGAACAATGTCCTGTGGTCTTATGAGACAAAGATAAACTTATTAGGTTCAGATGGTGCCAAGCGTGTGTGACAGCAACCAGGTGAGTAGTACAAAGACAAGTGTGTCTTGTCTACAGTCGTGCATGGTGGTGGGAGTATAATGGTTTTCGGTTGCATAAGTGCTGGTGGCTGACTGCCAACTTGACATACTGAAGCAAAGCATGATCCTCTCTACTGGAAATTGGGCCGCAGAGCAGTATTTCAACATGATAACGCCCCCAACACACCTTCACAACGACCACTGCCTTGCTAAAGAAAATGAGGGTAAAGGTGCTGGACTGGCCAAGCATGTCTCCAGACCTAAACTCTATTGAGTATCTGTGTGGCATCCTCATACGGAAGATGGAGGAATTAAAGGTATCTAACATCTACCAGCTCTGTGATGTTGTCATGGAAGAGGATTCCAGCAGCAACCTACCAAGCTCTAGTAAACTCCAGGCCCAAGAGTGTTAAGGCAGTGCTGGAAAATAATGGCGGCCATTAAAGAAATTGACACTTTAGGCACAATGGACGACTTGTATGTATGGGGCTGCACCAGAATTCTGATGTCCTTTCAGCCCAAAAACTGGCGCAGCCCTCTTCTCTAGATTTATAATCGGGCACGCTCCAAAATTAGGCGCATTATCGGGCGCCCGCGGTACTTTGTAATGCGCCTGAGATCGTCGGCCGTTCTGGAGGCGTGTTGCAGCACAACTGTATGATTCTACACATCTATGATGGGAGGACGGCAAAGCTGGGCGCATTACTGCAGGACCGAGTCGACCAAGTTAAAAGGGGTCTGCCTGAGATGTCGTTTTGGAGCTAGAAAGCACCTAATCTATGACCCGCAGTAGAACAGGTTCATAAATTCAGGCACATTCTACACTACTCTGGGCGCCAAAATACAAACATGTTGCCCATTGTGTCCATTCTCACTTAGGAGTGTATTTTTGTTGCCAGTGGTTGATGGCTCTGTGAGTTATTTTGCACAGTAAATGTACACAATTATACAAGCTGTAAATTGACTACTTCCATTGTATCAAAGTGTCTTCAGTGTTGTCCTTTGAAAAGATATACTTATCACTGACCAAACAATGAACACAAATCGGGGTAGAACAATTACTGTCTCAGAAGAAAAACCTTAATAAAAACAGTAAACTTTATTTAATCATTTAACAATTACCAAACCTATCCCCTTATTAATAGTCACAAAAAACATAAGATATTACCAAGAGCAGCACATGTAGGGATATATAACCAATAAATGTGTGTGCGCGTGTATGTATGTATGTATACAAATGTCTACTCACGATACCGTTTTCTCTCTTTCTACAAAGATTAAGAACCGGGTACATAAGAGAGCCAATAAATCTTGTAACCTGTCACTACATATACCCTACTACTAAGCCCTAAGGGGTTGTTATGGTGTCATCACCATGAAAGGGAGACTGCACACTAGGTAACGAACCCTCAGGTCACCCTGTTATCCCCCAATATCCAGTCCAAAGTGCAGTTAAGCTCATCAAGAAAAACTAGAATAGTCATTAGCACCAGGTTTGCAACGCGTTTCCCCTATGAAATTATGTTCATCAGGGGAACAAACATAAGCTCTGATGGTGAAAGAGAAGGCATTAACCCAAGATAAGGTGCACCATCATGCTCGGAAATCATAGTGCGCATATATATATATATATATATATATATATATATATATATAGTGACACCTTGCTTGTGTCCGGACATCCTGGGGGGATTTTCGCTCACGGAATCGCCGTCTTTCGTAGGCGGAATGACACACAGACACAGGTTTACTTTTCACACTGGCCTCCACCAGCTTTATTAGGGCACAAGTTATACAGGCTTGAAAAACATACCAAATAAAATCCTAGGCCGTCTAGCCACTTACTTCACCTAACATAGAGACCCTCTCTAATGTCTGGACCTAGCATCCAGCAATGTATGCACACCGCCCACTTTCGGCTTCCCTTAAGCCTCTGGGGGCCAGAACCTCTTTCCATCTCTTCCGCTGCTACACATCCAGGCAGCAGACCACACCCCCCTGTACACCTGAAGGCCCCCGGCTTTTATTGGACTCCCGAGCCCTATCCAAAACGTGGTCTGGAACATGGGGAGTAGACACCCACCCGACACATTGTCTACTCCCAATAAGAGCCAACCCCAAGAACGGCTCAAAAGCCAAACTAACCATAAACCTTTGCCAACCACTTAGTGTGGCTGACAATACATACAGCCGGCTCCTATTCCACCAAGGCCACGTATTCTTGGTGGCATGTTGCATATACCACTCTGGTATATCTCCACCTAGTGAGAGAAACAGGCAACTACATGTAGCCGCTCTGCCACAATATATATATAATATATATATGTATACCCATGGTTATACCCTACACGTGCTGACTCTTGTTAATATCTACCTATGCTATTTTGTGACTATCAAAATGGTAAAGGTTTGGTAATTTTTAAAGGATTTAATAATTTACCATTTTTATTAGGGTTTGTCATCTGAGATATGAAAATATATAATACAATTTTCACAAAAAATGTGAGGGGTATTCTCACCTTTGTGAGATACTGTATATAGACCCCCTGTAGGTAGGTATATAGATACCTTGTAGGAAGGTAGACCCCTGTAAGTAGGTATAGTCCCCCTATAGGTATATAGGTCCCCATAGGTAAATAGACAACTTGTTGGTATATAAACCCACTTTAGATAGGTATATAGACCCCCTGTACACAGGTAGACCCCATGTAGTCATATAGAATTCCCTGTAGGTGTATAGACCCACGTTTGTTATATGGACCCATTGTAGGTAGGTAGACCCCCTGTAGCAGTATATAGAGCCCCTGTAGGTAGTTTTATAGGTCCCTCTATAGGTAGTTATAATTACCACTTGAAAGCCGATATCTCGGCCCCCTGTAGGTAGGTAGACTGCTGTAGATAAGATATTGGTCCCTATAGGTAGCTAAAGACCCCTTTAGGTAGTTATATAGGCCCCTTGTAGATAGATATACAAGCCACTGTAGGTGGGCAGGACCCCTGTAGGTATATGTTTGGCCGTCCTCAGGTAGGTATATAGACCCTCTGTAGGTATGTGTGTGTATGGGATTCCTCAGGGATTGGTTCTAGGCCCTCTCCTCTTTTCACTCGATACAGCTCCCATTGGACAAACCATCAACAGATTTTTCTTCCAATACCATCTCTACGCTGATGACACTCAATTACACACCTTTTCCCATAACATCACTCCTTCCCTGCTATAAAACACCAGTGACTGTCTGTCCGCCGTCTCTGACATCATGTCATCTCTCTGTCTCAAACTAAACCTCCGTAAAATTGAACTTCTGGTCATTCTGCTGTCCTGCTTCCCAACCCCACCTTGCTATTTCTGTTTCAGTATGTTGTACCACCATAACACCTAGGCCGCAGGCCCGATGTCTTGGGGTTATACTAGATTCTGATCTGTCCTTCACCCCCTATATTCAATTCCTTGCCCACTCTTGTTACCTGCACCTCAAGAACATCTCCAGAATTTATCCTTCTCTTACTGTGAAAACAACCCTCACTCTTAGGGTATGTTCACACAGCATGTTGACTCTGAGTTTACATACGCTTTTAACTGCGTGTTTGGATCTATCTGTTGGATCCCAAACAGACCCAAATGCATCTAACAAATAGCAATGTGGTTTACATTGTTTTTAATATGAAACACACATCGGCGTTCACATGAGTGATCTCCGATGAATGTCTCATTGCATCTTTCGCATCCGTCTTTCGGATCCATTCCAAGAATTGACATGTCAATTCTTGGTCCGAAAGACGCAGCAGGAGCCCTATTTAAAATGATAGGGTGCGATCCTGCTGCATCTAACACGCATCCAAACACCCAGCTGCGTATTGGATACATGCTGGATCCGTTTAGGATCCAATCGACGCAGCGTTTTGGGATCCAACACGGATCCGAAAACGTATCCCAAAACGCTGTGTGAACATACCCTTATTGTTGCTCTTGTTCTTTCTCGTGTTGACTACTGTGACTCTCTGATTATCAGTCTCCCTCTCTGTAAACTCTCCCCTCTCCAATTGTTATTATTATTTATTTTAGAGTGCCATTGATTCCAGGGCGCTATACATTCAAGAGGGTTACAAACATAACATAAGTCAAACTAGTTCAATGCTGACAGTATGTGACAATCAACTGGCACAGAGTGAAAGAAAACCCTACCCCCGATGGCTTACAATCTACAAGGAAGGGGGAAAGAGACAGAAGGGGGGGGCAGACATGTTTGTGGAGGGTGTAGTGACAGCAGGGGTACTATAGTTTATAGGTTATTCTGAAAAGATGGGTTTTCGGGTTGCTTTTGAAGCTGGTGAAAGTGGAAGAGTCTGTTTTGGGGCAGTGAGTTCCAGAGTGGGGGAAATGTTGGAGACGGTTGTTTTAGGAGGTGATAAGAGGAGAGCAGAGAAGAAGGTCCTGTGAGGAGCGGAGATTGCGTGAGGGGAAGTATCTCAAGATTAAGGCAGAGATGTATGGAGGGGAGAGGTTATGGAGAGCTTTGTAGGTCATGGTTAGCAACTTGAAGTGAATTCGCTGGGCAATGGGAAAGTCAGTGAAGGGATTGGCAGAGGGGAGAGGCAGAGGATAGCGAGGGGGAGAGGTGGATAAGACGGGCAGCAGAGTTGAGGATGGATTGAAGGGGAGAAGAGTGCTAGACGGGAGGCCACAGAGAAGGATGTAGTCTAGGCGGGAGATGAGAGGGCATGGACCATAAATTTTTGTATTTATCAGGGTTGAGGAATGAGCGGATTCGTGAAATATTTTTCAGGTGGGGCGGCAGGCAGAGGTGAGCGTTTGGATGTGTGGTTTGAAGGAAAAAGCGGAGTCAAGGGTTATCCAAGCAGGGGGACTGGCGGGACCGGTGAGAGTGTGGAGCCGTTGATTGTAATAGAGAGATCAGGTGGAGGGATGGAGTGGGACGGTGGGAAGATGATGAATTCAGTTTTCTCTACATTAAGTTTTAGTATACGGAAGGAGGATATGGATGACAGACAATCTGGGACAGTAGAGAGTTGATGTCTGGGCCAGAGATGTAAAGTTGGGTGTTATCAGCATACAGGTGGTATTGAAAGCCGTGTGATGCTATGAGCTGACCCAGACCAAGAGTGTAGACAGAGAAGAGTAAGGGACCCAGGACTGACCCCTGGGGGACACCAACAGGGAGAGGTCGAGGAGGAGGAGGTAGAGTGAGAGACACTGAATGTCTGATCAGCGAGGTATGAGGAGATCCAGGAAAGGGCTGAGTCCATGATGCCGAGGGAGGAGAGGATTTGTAGCAGGAGGGAATGGTCAACAGTGTCAAAGGCAGAGGATAAGTCTAAGAGGAGAAGGATCGAGTAGTGACGTGAGGCTTTAGCGGTTAATAGGTCATTGGTGACTTTGGTTAGGGCGGTTTCAGTAGAGTGATGGGATCGGAAACCAGATTGCAGTGGGTCAAGAAGAAAGTTGCAGGACAGATGTGAGGACAGTTGAGGATAAATGTGTTGTTCGAGGAGTTTAGAAGCAAATGGAAGCAGTGAGATGGGTGATAGTTGGACAGAGAGGAGGGGTCAAGAGATGGATTCTTTTGGATGGGAGTGATGGTGGCATGCTTAAAGGAGGAAGGGAAGGTACCAGAGGTTATCGATTGATTGAAAAGGTGGGTGAGGGCTGGGATGATAACAGCACTAAGGTCAGGGATGAGGTGGGATGGCAGTGGATCAAGGTTACAAGTTAGGGGGGGGAGTGCATGGTGAAGGTAGAAGGGCTGGCGGTGGGGACTGTGCAGGCATGGATGTGGGCAAAGGGGACAGTGGGGTTAAGTTTTCTATGATGCGGTTGGTCTTGTTTAGTAAGTGGGTGGCAAAGTCATCTGTTGAGAGGAGAGATGTGGGAGGGGGTGCAGGTGGACACAGGAGAGAGTTGAAGGTGTTGAATAGTTGTCTGGGGTTGTGAGACAGAGAGGATATGAGATTGGTGAAGTAATCCTGTTTGGCTGAGGCGAGTGCAGACTTAAATGGGTGTAGTGATTGTTTGTATGAGGTGAAGTCGTTGGTGGACCGGGTTTTCTTCCAGCGGCGTTCCACAATTCTGGAAGCTCGCCTCAGCTGTTTAGTGAAGTCTGTGTGTCAGGATTGTCTGTTGGTTTTGCAGGTTCCGTTGTGTGTGAGAGGGTCAACCAAATTGAGTGTGGAGGAGATTGTGTAGTTGTAGAAAGCAGTGGCTGTGTCAGGGTCATCAAATGAGGATATGGTAGAGAGAGATACAAGAGAGTGTGCGATGGTTAAGGTTTTGTAGGTTCCTGCGGGGGTGTACTAGATGTGAGACAGGAGGAGCAGGTGGGGTGGAGAGTGTGTTGAAGGTAAGCAGGTTGTGGTCAGATATAGGGTGTGGAGAGTTAGAGAAGTCAGATAGGGGGCAAAGGCAGGTGAAGACGAGGTCCAGCGTGTGTCCATCTTTGAGTGGCTCCAGAGGTCCACTGGGAGAGGCCAAAGGAAGATGGGAGTGAGAGGAGTTTGCTGGCAGCAGAGTGGGGTGTGTCGATGGGCAGGTTAACGTCTCCCATTATGAGAGTGGGGATATCAGTGGAAAGATAGTGGAGAAGCCAGGAGGTGAAGTGGTCAAGGAAGACGGTGGCAGGGCCTGGTGGTTGGTAGATAACTGCCACTTGGAGATTGGAGGGGGAGTAGATGCGGACAGAGTGCACCTCAAAGGAGGGGAGATTGAGGGAAGGTAGTGGGGGCAAGGGAACAGGTGTCTGGCCAACACCTCCACCATGCTTGTTGCTAGGGCGGGGAACATGGGTAAAGTGGAGGCCACCAAAGGAGAGAGCAGCAGGAGAGACTGTGTCAGAGGGCGTCAGCCAGGTTTCCGTCAGACCAAGGAATGATGTTACACGATATAAAGAGGTCATGTATGTAGGAGAGTTTGTTGCATACAGACCGTGTGTTCCAGAGGGCTCCAGAGAGAGAAATAGGAGGAGGGCTCAAGGGATTTTTTTTTTTTAAATTCTAGAAAAAGCTTTATTTAAGGTCGAATACCATAAACACATGTAACAATCATACAATAGGTGCAGAATAACAGAGAAGAGCCCTGTGGTTGAGAGCTCCGCCTTATGAAGTGCACAATTATATATGTCGACCTAAGAACATAAGAAAAGATCCAAAAAAGGAAAAGGAAGACATTGGTGTCCAGGGCGCCCGTTCATTCCCTGTCTCAATAGGCATCACAAAGAAAGCAATGTAAAAAAGTAAGGGTCGCCACCGGCATATGAAATGTAACAGTACTATAGGTAGCCACAAAGAGGGGGAAAGGACGGAAGAGGAAAGGGAAGAAGGGGTGAAGAGGGGGCGGAGGAAAAGAAGTGAGGGAGAGAAAGAAAGAGGAGAGAGAAAAAAAAAAGGGAAGGGGGTGGGGGGGGGGAGCCAGAGCCCCACATCATGATACCCATGGGCGGTTACATACTTGAAGGGGGAGTTCCAGGCGGAACCTTGTCCACCCCAGAGGGACCACCATCTACCACACCTTATGCCGTGAGGAATGCAGGGGAGGCCTTGAACTCGGACCAGTAATACCAGGTCTTATTGAGTCATAGTATCTGTTTAGGAGAGTGAGCTACCAGCCTCTGGATGGAATTGATTTCCACAAACCACTTCTCAACAGAAGGCGGGGTAGAGGATTTCCATTTTCTGGGGATTACGGTTTTGGCCGCTTGAAGCAGATGTCTAAGGACAGATTTCTTATATTTAGAGATTGGCATATCAAACATAAACAATAACGTGGCCTCTGAACTGGGAATTGCCACCCTTGTAACTTCTTCAATGATCTTCAGAACTGCGGTCCAGAATCCCCTAATAAGTGGGCACTCCCACCAAATATGTACCATGGTACCCTCATGTCTCCCACACCTCCAACAGTCACTAGATACACCAGGGAACCATTTGTGGAGGACTGATGGTACTCTGTACCATCTAGACAGAATCTGATAAGATGTTTCCTGTTGACCAGAGGCCATGACGGCTCCATGAGTGAGTTGAAGACAGCGCACCCATTGCGGGACGGTGAACGAGTGACCTAATTCTAATTCCCAGTGTCTGCAGAAAGAAGGTAGCTGTTCAGAAAGGGAGGATATCAAAAGTTTATACAGGGTAGAAAGCGCATGACGAACGCTTGTTTCCCGTGTTAATAATTGCTCGAAGGCCGTAAAAGGGCGCGTAAGATCAAGAGTGTGTTTGACCTTATTAAAGAAATATGTTAGTTGGAAATACTGAAAGGGTGAACGGTTGGAAGAAGTCTGCCCCTCCAAAACAAGGTCCGCTGTCTTCAATCGTCCATCCGCAATGACCTGGTAGACTTGCAAAGGTTTATGTATTGTGCCGCCCAGAAACAAGTTAGAGCTGAAGCCCAATGGGAACGCAGGGTTATCAGTGATTGGGATGAAAGGTCCTTTACAGTCAATTAGGCTATGCGCAACTTTATGTGAGCTGAGTATGGTCAGTGTGTGCCTAGTGCAAAAGGAGGTGGGGAAGTCAGTCCGAGAGGAGGAGGTCCAGGGAAGGGTAGCAAGAGCCCGGGGACAAATGTCCGCCGCCAATTTCACCCATAGCTTTCTGTCCCGATCAAGCGATAGGGACAGGAAACGTGCATACGCAGCCGCTAAATAGTACGTCTTGCAATCAGGTAGGTCCGTTCCCCCAGCGTCTTTAGGCGTACAGAGAGTATCAAAGGCTATATGTGGGCGGCGTGCAGACAAGACAAAGTTATTAAAACAGCTACGGAGCTTCTTCCAGAAAGGAGCGGGATGTAAAATGGGAATAGTCTGGAAAAGATACAAGAATTTAGGTAGGATAGACTTTTGAGAATATTTATCCTCCCCAAACCAGGAGAATTTCTTTTTGTCCAATTATCCAATTTTTAACGGTCTGGCTTAATAATGGTAAGAATTTTGTCTGCATAGAGTTTAGAGAGATCTGCGGACAAACGTATCCCTAAGTAAGAAATCCCTTTACTGGGCCACTCAAATGGAAAATTAACTTTAAGCGGTTGATCCGACCCGAAGGTCACGCCAAGAGCCTCCGATTTGGACAGATAAACTTAAAATTAGACCAAGACCGAAACGATTCAGTTCGGCCATCAGGGAAAGGGAAAAAAACATGTGGGTTCGTAATGTAGAGGAGCAGGTCGTCTGCAAAAGCAGAACATTTGTACTCCTGTGTCCCAATTGTAAGACCCTTAATGTCCGGATTCGCCCGTATGGAAGCCATTACATTTTCCATGGAGAGAATGTATAGCAACGGGGATAAGAGGCAGCCCTGCCTCGTTCCATTTGCGATGGAAAAGGATTCAGATAGGGAACCGTTAACTTTAAGACGTGCCGAGGGGGACATACAGAGCCATAATTTTAGCTAAAAAATTGGGTCCAATGCCAATATGGTGAAGGGTCTGAACCAGAGAAGGCCATGAAACCCTGTCAAGGCCTTCTCCGTGTCCAGCAACAACACCATAAGAGGAACACCCTGCGTGCGGGCGTAGTTGATAATACCCATGGTTTTTAGGGTGTTGTCATGGGCCTCTCGCCCAGGGACATAGCCCACTTGGTCCGGATGGACTAAATCCTGCAGAAATGGGCTGAGCCTGTTGGCAATTAATTTAGAGTAAATCTTTAAGTCCACATTAAGAAGGGAGATGGATAGTAACTACTACAAAGTTGTGCGTCCTTCCCTGGTTTAGGGGTCACCGTGACTGCCCAGGGGTTTCCTGTGGTGGAAAAGGACAATCTGGGGAGATGGCATTAAAAACACAGAGAATTATGGGGATTATGACCTCTGAGAAGGTTTTATAAAACTTATCTGAATAGCCATCTGGGCCGGGACTTTTCCCCCCTGGCAAATTATTTATGATAGACTTAATTTCTTGAATTGAAAAAGGTGCCTCCAAAGCTGAGGCCACCGAACTCGGCAGTTTAGACAACAACGGTTGATAAGGAGAAGAGTGCCAGGACTTAGAGTGGTGGACAGGTGGCAGGTTATACAACTGTGAATAAAATGCATGAAAGGATTGGGCAATATCTCGGGTACAATGGACTGTGGCACATGAGACATTTTTAATAGATGGGACATAAGACTGAGTCATGTGATCACGCATAGCTCTAGCCAACATACGTCGACATTTGTTTCCAGATTCGTAGAGCTTGCTACAATATATTTAAATCAGGTGACCCCAGGCCGATTCTAAAAGTCTCTTGACCTCCAGACGCGCTTCCTGTAACTCGCGCAGAATAGAGGCCGAAAGCGCTTGTTTGTGGGCTAGTTCCAGAGAGGAGACCCTGGAAAGTGCCTTGGTGAGGGATGCCGCTTTCTCCTTTTTGATTCTGGAGCCATGCTTTATGAATATCCCCCTAAGGACACATTTAAGGGCCTCCCAATGAACTATAGGAGAGGAGGAATCATGAGCATGGCATTCTACAAATTGTGTTATTGCTCTGTTCACGTCAGCGACACACGGAGGATCCAAGAGAAGCGATTCATTCAGCTTCCAATTCCAAGCACTCCTAGTTAGAATAGGCAGCCGAAGCGAGCAGAACACTGGAGCATGATCAAACCATAAGCTATTTCCTATGGTTGTGGTCGATAGCCAGGGAAGGGCAGAGTGCTGGACTATGACATAGTCTAAGCGACTATACGAGCCATGGGTGAGGGGGGGGGAAGAGAAAAAGGTGTACTCTATCTGCAGGGTGGACCTGGACTGAGAGAAATTGTCGAAGTGCCAAGAAGTGTAATGTTTGTTTTTGATGACTGGGGCACGGCCAATTTTAAAATGCGTTTCTTGCAGACCCACAATGTATACCTTCCGTCTATGAAAGTGATGTAGAATTTGTGCTCTTTTTTTTTTTTTTTTTTCTGGCGTGTTGAGGCCCTTCGCGTTGAACGAAGCAATCTGTAAGTCCGCCATACTGGGGATCCACGTACAGCAACCCTGAGGAGGCTAAACAAAAAAAATAAAAATAAATAAACTTGGGGGAAAAAACGAGAGGGAAAGAAGCCCTAAGGGAAGGAGAAACACACAAAAAAAGACAAAGGCAGGGGTCACAAACCTGCCACTCAACTAAGTGTGGTAAAACACCAAAACGGAAGTCCTGTAAACCTGGACGAAATCAGGCCAGGAGTTCCACCTACGGGGGCGAGCTGGTAGTGCCCAAGAATTTTGGAGAGAACTTAAAAGAAACACTGAACTAGAACGCTACCAGGCCTAGGCAATAAAAGATTAACTACACATCATCCGGCTTAAACTAACACACAACCAGGGGGAAAAATAGAAAAGTTCCCCATGGGTACTTCCACGGGGATTAAGGGATGTCTCTAAATCCTGTCGGCTCTGGCGTGTACCAGAAGGAGGGGAATGTGCACACAACGTGCGAGGAATTTTTTAGAGAACCATATCTAAGAATCAGGAGGGCTCTCTTCCTCCAACTCGGGAGCGTTCAGTAGACATTGCAGGGCTCTTAGGAGGAGGGGAGGCCACAGCATCCGTTCGTGTCTGGGAACGGGTCAGAGAGTTCTTCTGGCGTTGATCCCGTGGCGGCAGGTTGCTTGAAGAGGCAGGAGCTTCCTGCGCACTGCGCTTACGTTGGGGATCCCCAGTTGTTAAAGTGAGCAACGTGGGCCAGTCCGCAAGCTTAAGGTTTTGGATATTCAGAGTCCGCAGTACGATTGGTAGGTCCTCAGGAGAGCGAATAATCAATGTCTGCCGGTCCAGGCGGACATATAGGGCGAAAGAGAACCCCCAGTGAAAAGAGATGTCTCGTTCCCGGACAATGTCCAAGAGCGGCTTCAAAGTTCCTCGCTGGGCTAGGGTGATTCTGGACAAGTCTTGAAGGATCCTAATTGGCGACCCCTGATATGTCACTGTTTTACGGTGTCGAGCTTCATACAGAACGTCTTCTTTCATTGCAAAAAAATGGATCCTGAAGATCACGTCTCTGGGGCGGTGATCATCAGGATTGGGAGGCCGTAATGCTCTGTGGGCCCTGTCTAGTTCTATATGAGCAGATGGAGGCCGGCCCAGTAAGTCATTGAATATGGAAGATAATACCGTAAATAGCTCTGCATTGGGGATGGTTTCAGGTAACCCTCTTATGCGCAGGTTGTTCCTTCTACTCCTGTTTTCAATGTCATCCATATGACGTTGGAGCGTAAGAATTTGAGCAGAGTTCTGAGACACCACCTCAGTGAGAGAGGATAGGGACGAAGATGCTTGAGCTTGATCCAAGTCCATCACTCTAGTATTGAGGCTATGTTCACACGGCTTAACTGCGGGACGTAATTACGCCCCGCAATTACGCCGTGGGTGCGGGGGCGGGGGAGTGAGCGGGGGGCCGGCACTTCGCCGGCCCATTGACTTGCATTACTAGCGGCGCGTAATTTACATGTCAATTATCTCCCCACCCGGCGGATTCGCCGAGCAGGGAGAGAAGACGTAATCCATAGTTCTCTATGAGAACTGTGGATTACTGTAATGACTGGGCCGTTTTCAGCCCTTAATTTGCGCACTCCGGCGCGTAATTACGGACCGAAATACGGCCCATTTTAAGCCGTGTGAACATGGCCTGAGAGAGGACATTTCAGCACGGAAGTGGGAGAGTTCCTGCCTACACTCTGCTAGCATTTGTTTGGAGAGTGAGGAATGTCCGCTCTCGACGGCAGGGACTGGATAAGAGAACGTAGGTCTGCCAATGTCGCTGGCTATTGCTGGTGTAGTAGAGTCCAAGGTTTTGGTAGAGCGACCCTCTTGCAGAGGAGAGTACTGTGAACGTTGGAACACGGACGTGTACTGTCCATACTGTCGAAGGATACATATGGCCGGTGAGGATCGTTAGAGCACGGAGGTCCTGGCCCCCAGTAACCGGTGGATGTAGTAGAGTCTTGAGGCTTAGAAGTCCCCGGCAAGGGGGAGAGAGAAAGAGCTTGCTGATGTACAGGTAATACGCCCCAGAGACCCGTGACCATATGGGATTTGTTTATCCACTCGCACCCTTCCACAAAGGGTGGGGAGAGACCCCACGAAAATCGCGGGGCAGGTGGAGATGATATGTCTGAGACGACGCCAGGTTCGGCATATAGTCCCACAGAGGGATGGTCAGGTGCTTGTATTTTATTTTCTGGGTCTGCAATAGGGCACCCTCTTTGGGGGCCGGCTGCACAGTGCATAAGATTAGGCTCCCCTAACTCCTGAAGGGGTGAGCTGGGAAGTCCCTTTGAGGTAGTTGGAGACAGGGGTTAATGTGGAGGCTGCAGGGGGACTCCCTGAAGCTGGGCTGGCAGCAGGATGCCGGCTGTATGCTGGTGTGAAGCCTGGAGCCGGGAGAGCACGGGCTGTCTCAGAGCTGGTGAGGTGAGGGGGCTATATACATCCCTCAGTGCTTGCATTCTCTCGTCCCGGACATGCTGGCGGCGCGGGTCGCGTGCGGGTAGTCCCCGCTTGTCCTCTGCTCCTCCCGGTTGTTGCTTCTGGGTTCCTGGGCAGGAGGCTGGTGTGGGTGCTGCCATGCGGCCGCGGCCATTTTCCATCTCTCCACTGCGCCGCCGCGCTGTAGGAGAAGGCGGCCGTGTCGCCGAAAAAAAGGCATCAATGTCCCGTGGAACCGACTTCGCCCTCTGCTTCCTGGTGCTTTTCCCCATGCTGTGTTGCCAGATTTTGCCAAGAAAGATCAGCCTTGGCGAGGAGCTCAGGCAAGCACATCTCTACTGGGCCATAGGTAGCCACGCCCCCAAGGGAATAATTTTTAAGTTTGCAGGGTTAAGGGAGTTTTGTAGAAACGGGTCGTTAGCGCTGGAGATATAATAGTGGAATGTGCTGAGGGGGGCCCTCGGTTTGGGATATGTCCCCAGCAGCTAGGAGGAGAAAGAGAGAGGGTTAATAGGTGGGAGTAAGATAGACAGTAATTTGGATGGGTCTGTTTGGTGAGGAAGGCATTGATAGTGGAAACAGGTTGGTGGCAGCAGACAGATGAGAGGGTAAAATGCAGGGGGAGATAAAGCTCTTTTCCCAGCAGAGGCAATGAGTTTCAGGAATATGGAGGTTGAGATGATAGAGGACAGGAAAAGCATGGTGAGTGACTGTGGCAGGCTGTGAGGTTGTAAGTGGAAGAGGAAAGAAAAATTTGCTGTTACCTTAAGCAATCCTTGTTTAATCCTGGTTTAAATTTGGGTTTTTTTTCATCCTTGTTTCTTAAAAATTGGCCGTACTTTGAAAAGTGGCCCAGATATGACCCAGGTCAAGATATGACCAGTGCAGGGACTTTTATACTGAATTAAAACCCAATCTGCATACCAGGATCAAACAAGAGGAGTGGGGTTGGGACAGGTATTTAAAAAAGGTGGGGGAAGGATAGGAGGCAAATTGAAGTGAAGATGGTAGACTAAAAATCAACAGACACAGCAGGGGATGGGGACAGGAAGGTAGAGTTGTATTAATTCATAATCATACCAAGAAAAATTAGACAGAGTGAAAGCAAGCAGACTGGAGGGTGAGATGTTCTGCAGTGGTCATACCAAGGGAAATTAGACAGTGAAAGCAAGCAGACTGGAGGGTGAGATGTTCTGCAGTGGTCATACCAAGGGAAATTAGACAGTGAAAGCAAGCAGACTGGAGGGTGAGATGTTCCAACGTCTTCTAGGTCGAACGCTTTTGGTCCAGGAGACCCACCACGCTAACTGTAAGTGCATTGACTGCGGCATACAAGGAATTTAAGCTTAACTTCCTTTGTGTGTAAAATTGAAGGTTTTCTACGAGATACTCTCCTAGATTATCTCAGTAAAATAACCTTCTAAAACAGCACCAGCACAGCTTTTTGAGGGATCTGTTCTGTCAAACAAATCTGATCGGTTTCTGTGAGGAGGTAAGCTCCAGACTAGATCTGGGTAAGGCTGTGGATGTTGTGTATCTGGACTACTCAAAGACATTTGATGTGTGCTACATAAAAATTTGCTCCAAAAATTAAGAATGATGGCACATTTGGCTTTGATAGGAAGCAGAGGTTTGTTATAAATGGAATATACTCTGGTAGGATACCACAAGGGTCAGTATTGGGTCCTCTTCTTTTCAATATACTGTACATTTATTAGTCGCTTTGTAGACCGCTTACAGAGCAGAATTGCAATATTTGTTGATGATCCAAAGCTCTGTAAGGTCATTGACATAGAGGAAGATAATCAACTACTACAGAGGGATTGGCAGCTTAGGCAGAGAAATGCAAATTAAGTTTACTATGGATAAATATAAGGTCGAGCACTTGGGTCGAGGAAACAAAGTAAAATTATGCAATAAATAGTATGATACTGGGTAAAACTATAGCTGAGAGACTTCTATAGATATTGGTAGAACATAGTCTTAAATTCAGTGACCAATGCCAGGTCGCTGCTGCCAAGGCAAATAAAATCATAGGTTACATTAATGATCAAGACAAGAACATAATTTTGCCTCTATACATGTCACTAGTTAGGCCACATATGGATTGTTTTATATAGTTTTTGGTACCAGTGTATAAGAATGACACAGCTGAGGTAGAGCAGGTGCAGAGTAGTGGCGACCAAGTTAGTTAAGGAAATGGGAGGTTTGCCGTACCAAGACAAACTATTAAACTTGGGGTTATTCAGACTGGAAAAAATACATTTTAGGGGTGATTCAGTTGCCATGTACAAATATGCGAGAGGACAGTACACAGATCTTTTGCATGTAACAACAACAAGGGACCATCTCCTCTGTCTAGAGGAAAAGTGGTTTCACCATCATCACTGGCTGACATTCTTTACTGTAAAGGCAGTGAGACTATGGAACTCGCTGCCACAAAAGGTTATGATGGTGAATTCATTGACCGTTCTAGAAGTATTTGGCTGTGTTTCTTGAAAAATATAATTTCACGGGTTATGGTTAATAAATTCCGGAGATAGGATGTTTTCTGGTGTAAAATTTATTATTTTAATAATTAAAATTTTGTTCTGATTTTAATATTTTTCTTTTTTATGATTAAAATCTTACAAATTTGTTTTTATACTTTTATTTAGTATGTTAATTTTCATTAATCAAAATGTAGATCCATCCTTATTCAACATACAGCAATAGCCGGCACACCACAGGCCTAGCTAAGACTTGTGGTGCGCCATGTAAGATCACTACCATAATTTCTTTTCACTGACATGCTATTCTGGCACTTTTTTTTAATTATTTCATTTTATATAGCTTGATAATTATTATTAATTTGCTTGTATTATTTTAGTGGTAGAAGTTAAGAAATTGATTTTTTTTGCCCTAATGGCAAATCTAGTTCCACTACAACTTTAGCCTCAGGCTGACCATTTTTAACTTGGTCTGACAGTTATGCGCCAACTTTTGGTGTCCCTCATTCATAAATGTGTTTAGTCCTATGAATGTGATGCAACATTACAAAGTGTCAGGGCAGACACGCCAAAGTTTGAAGTGTGACTGTTAATACATCTATCGAGCAGGGCTATGCCAGCTTTTTGGCTCTAAGTAAACCATAAAATTGGCACAGCTTCATTCATGAATGTCACCCAAAGTCCTTACTTAAATTCCATAAAAATCCATGTTTCATGCAAACAACCGCTTCATGTGGGATGTCTGAACACACTTGATGGGCATGTCTTTTTTCCAACCTTATCTACTATTGTACTATGTTAACCAATATCTGGCTGCAATATTGTTCTGCCCAAAAAAATGCAGGTAAAAACATCACAAAGTTTCTTTTCAAAAACATACTGGGGAAATGTATTAAGACCAGCAGGAAATACAACTATCTTAATGAAAAGTGCACACGAGTAAAATGTGCCAAATTTATTACGGCTGAATAAATTTGCCACATATTTCAGTGTCTAAAAAAAATTCTAAGTCACATGGTACCCGCATTAGATTTCCCTGTTAACTTATGCCACTTTCTGGAACAAAATTTGGTAAATTTGTTGAGCAGTGCCCATTTTTACTAAACCCCATCCATTTGTCAAAAGATGGCAAACTTGGCTAACTCCAAAAGTCGAACCTTCGTGCACAGATAGTGCTGGCCCAAAAAAATTGACTTTTTTTTTTTTTTTTTTTTTAAACCAGAATACTACCGTAAATCACTTAATACATTTAAGTGGTTTTACAAACCGCAGTCTCGGAGCAATAGTGCATTTTTACGGGGTTTTTTTCTTGCCCAAAAAGGCTGTGCCCAGATGTCATGTAAGTATATTGTTAAATACCACACAATGCTTCTTTGTTTGCTGCATTGGTAGCACTCTTTTTGCAAGGCATTCTCTTGGTAAGGGGTTTTTCACATAGATTTTTCTATATGACATGAAACACCGAAAAAAACCTGAAACAGACAAAGTCCACTAAAACTTTTTGTTAAAACAAGAAAAGAAAACGTTAAAAAAATACATTATTCACAGAAAGGGGAAAAACGCTTATGAATAAAATTTAATGGTTCCTGACACATTTCCTTTTAGTTACCTGTTTTATTACTGTGGTGTGTTTTTTGTTTTTTTTTTTTGTTTTGTTTAGCAAAGCTCGGTGACACTCGTGAACTTGAAAGTTTCATTGCTGATCTTGATAAAGTTCTAAATGGTAAGTTGTAATATTTCATCACACTTCTATAGAGAAGCATTTTGTCTCTTCATGCTCCTTTTGATACAGTCACTCTCAATAACTCATGCTGTTGTACAGCAAAAACACCATATAACGAATGTAACTTGAATAGGTTTTCTCAAATTAAAGCCTGCTCTCTATAGCCAGTTTCAGACTCACACTTCCTGGTTAGTTTGTTGGCAATTCCACGGCACTGATTGGCAGATCAGCTTAGAAAGACATTGGCAATGCAGAGGTTTTGAAAAGCAGGGCACAACAATACAGATCTCTAAGGTTTGTCAGTAAGAAACATAAACAAGCTCCTGTGTTGCTGAGAAGAGAGTATACTTTGTGTTCTCAAGTAGGACATAAAAACTCAAGCAGGAGAAAACAACTTAAGTGTTTGTCATTTTACACATTTTTAAACATGCATTTTATCCCATCTCCACATGAGATGCGATCCAAGAATTGCATGTCACTTCTTGGAGCACATCCGAAAGACGGACCCGACAGGCGCGATGCAAACACGCAGCGGCGATCTCTCATGTGAACGCCGCTGCGTGTTCCTCATTGCCGGCAGTGATAAACTCACTGCTAATTGTTAGATGCGTCTCTGGGTCCGTTCAGATGGACCCAGAGATGCATCAGAAAAGCGGATGTTCACACGGGGACAAGACGCCGTGTGAACATACCCTAAAAAAAAAAAAAAAAGACTGAATTTTTTAAAGTTATGTTGCTCAAAATGTTGTACCTATTTATATCAGTGCACTTTAAAGCCCAATTTAAGCAGAGATTAATGCATGTTTCAGTGTGGAATCCACATTTATTTAACTACAATCTGCATGAGTTCGGCATGGCATCCAAGTCACATTTTAATTTTTTATTTATGAAATGACGCCTTCATTCGAGGACACAATGGTAAAATCTGCAATAAGTCCGAGCTGTTGTGGATTTTACTGAAGACACAGAATCCACAGCAAAATTCACAACTGGTTGATTGTTAAATATACTGCTTTTTTTGTTAACATTGCTATTTTCCACACTGAAGTCCTCAGTGGCTAGATTGCAAACGTTTAGCAATAACATTTCCATGATTTGGTGCCGGTTAGTTGCTGCAGATATCCTGTGGAAATGTTGTGAATTTTCTGCTGCAGGGCGTCCACATTATTTTCGTCCTGAGTAAAACCCTAACCCTAAATTGTTTTTCTAATAGTAGCAGTATTAAAGGGGTTGTCTTGTATAGGGCCGTTCCTAGAGGCGGGCGATCGCTCGGGGCGCCGAGGCTCCGCTCACCCGGAGGATAGCCCCTGACTCTGCGCGGCTGTTTTATAACAGTCGCGCAGAGCCAGCAGCTGCTAGTGCAGGGAGGAGACGGGACGGATCGTTCCTGTCCTGACTCCTCCCCTGTATTGGCGGCGCAGGGGGGTGCACCCCTTTCACTGCGCCCCCCTGCGATGCTGGGATCTGCGCGGTCGGCAGCGCTGCCGTCGAGGAGACCCCTGGGAGCTGCGTGCCAGTGTAAGCAGCGGGATGACGTCACGCTGCTTAAACAGCTCAGCAACTTCGGACCGGGAGTACTTTTTTTGTTATTTTATAATTACAGGGGGGGCATCACTGGCTACAGGGGGGGCATCACTGGCTACAGGGGGGGCATCACTGGCTACAGGGGGGCATCAACTGGCAACAGAGGGCTACTACCTTGCTATAGGGGGCTACTACGTAGCTACAGGGGGCATATTACATGGCTACCATATGAGGTGCTATAGATGGGGAGTTTGTTTAGAGATAGCAATTGGTAGAGAAGTGCTGATAAATTTAGGAGGCTTAGGCCGTGTTCACACGGCTTATTTCGCCGCGGATTGGCGCCGTACTGCGCGCCGGATTTGCGCTGCAGTACGGCGCCAATCCGTCGCAGTAATTACGGTAATCCACAGTTCTCATAGAGAACAGTGGATTCTGTCGCTCCTGTCCGCTTGGCGAATCCGGCGGACGGGGAGAAACTGACATGCACGTTATCCAGGCGCAATCTGCGCCGTGGATAATGCAAGTCTATGGGGCCGGCGAGCGGCTCCCCCGCCGCGCTCCAGCCCCGCCCCCTATTCAAGCCGGAATTGCGAGCGCAATCCGGCTCGCAATTACGGCTTGAATAAGCCATCTGAACATGGCCTTAAGATGTTTGTTTTGTAAATTTTACAGTGAAGAGTTGGGAGTCATGGCGTCTGGGACAGATTGAAGAGTTGGTCTCTTTCTCTTCTTCTTCTTTTCCGAGGCGTCTCCTGTGAGTCACTAGATATAACTTTAATGTAATCATTTATATGTCTGCAGAGCCTGTGTACAGCTGGTATCTAACATTGTATGGTCACTGTATGCCGGTAATATTGGTTGTAGTATAATGGTTTGTATTCAGTAATTGTCAGTTTGTATTATTCAGTCACTATATGGTGGTGATATGTGGTATTATTCGGTCACTGTGTGCTGGTGATATGTGGTCTTGGTATTCTGGTTGCTGTAGCTGGCGGTGTTATTTGGTAACTGTATGACTATTATTTAGTAGTTTTATATGTAGCAGATTGTGGTAAAGCTTTTTGTATATTTTGGCTTTGGTTTATGGTGATGTAATGTGGCGCCATATGTTACGGGGGAGGAGGGGGGCGAAATTTCTTCACCTCGCCCTGAGTGAAATTTAGCCTAGGAACTGCCCTGGTCTTGTACAAAGATTAGCCTTAAACATGTAGTAATTGAAGATATTTTTCAGATCCATTACTTTATTTTTTTTTGTTGAGGAGATAATTTAAAACTTCTGCTCTGAGTGCACACAATTTTCTCTGGTTACTGTCCTTCTCTCCCCTTCTCGCTCTGCTCCGTCTTATGTGATAGCAGGGACGAAGACAGATTGGAATGGGTTGCCGTCAGCTTGAGAGCAATGTGTGTTATATCTCAAACAAGTAATTTAGTCTCCTTTTATGGTTACATTGAGCTCTTTACTTAAAGGGGTTGTCTCGCTACAATGATTGGGTTTTATTTAAAAGATCTTTAAAAAACAAGCAGCTTTGCAATATATGTTCATTACAAATGTCCTACTGATTTTGAGTTATCCCTGGTAGTAGGAGTGCATCAGCTTCTCAAATCACTATAGCCACCGACCTGTTGATTTTTATCTCGCTGGCTGTCAGTGCTGGTGACTCATCAGCTTCTCAATACAGGTCAGATCACAAAGCCCCTCCTGCACAGCATGCTTCTGTAGGGAAGGGAGGGGGAGAACTCTGGCTTCTGTGTCTGTGTAGCTGTGCTGCCTGGATTAACCCTGTGTGTGCCTGCTCCCTCCTGCTCTCTACACAGATTGAGGAGAGCAGAGGTGAGGCTGATCTGTGGTCAGTACGATGTGACAGCAGTGAAGTGTGTTACTATAATCATGATGTGTCTGTGGAGCTTTGAATATACTAATAGAACAGATCAAGGGGGCATGTGAACGGTTCATATCCCTCCCTGCTCTGCTGTATTAGTGACATATCGTGATTATAATAACACACTTCACAGCTGCCCTGTGTCCTGATGGGAGGACAGCACAGAACAGGGTTTGTTTGTTGTTGCTTGAGATGTCCATGGAGATTTGTATGCTAAGCAGGGGGTATAGGAACACTTGCATCCCCCCCTGCTCTGCTATTAGCATACACAGCTTCACAGACCTCTCCACACTCATAGATCAGCCCTCTCCCTGCTGTCTCGTGACTTTGTGGAGAGGAGCAGCAAGAGCTCGGCCCAGCAGCACAGTGCAGCTGACCCAGCAGTGAGCAGCAGATCTAGGCAGGCACACACAGGGTTAACTCTGGCAGCAAACCCCCTCGCTCTCCCCCTGCTGTATAGAAGTTACTGCAGTTGGAGGAGGAGAGCTGTCTGTGTGCTGAGGGGATGGGGGAAGGGGGAGGAGAAGAGGCAGACAAGAAGCACGCCCCTGAATTCAAAAATCCTATGCTGCCAGACACACTGAAGTAGGCTGAAAGCCTGTAGTGAGACAAATCCTTTAAGGCTATGTTTAATTACGGTAATCCGACTGTATTTTAATATCGCAGTACTGCGGGTATGCGGCAAAAATCATGGTCGTTTTTCAGATTTTGGCCGGCCCAGTATGTGCAGGTTGTCACGTCCTGGTCAATCGGTGGATGCTTCTATGCCAGTGATTAGCATATAAACTCGGCATTCACAGTTCTTCTAAAACCACTGACATGAGAGCAGGAGATGTTATCGCTGTTTAGCCATGTCTACACAGCACAGGATAACAGTCAAATTTTTAAGTGGATTCAGTATTTAGCATCCGCAAAAATCCGACTGTAACCAGTGCCCATAAGCCACAATAGAAAATCCGAGCTGTAGTCTACACAGCAGGTATTTTCTATTGTCTGATTTCTAAACCGCCGTAATATGGAACATCTCGGCGGTTTCCTGTACACCTCTTTACACCACTAAAATGCTGTCCAAAATCCAACAGTATTTTAACATCACTTCCAAAAAAGAAAGGATCGGCACCAGTGGTTGTCTAACAGGAACACTTAAATCTCCTTACACGCTGCCGGTGGTGCTCAGCCTATAGTAATAGGAAGAAACAGAGCGGAACTCACCGGACCATTTTAGCGTGTCTTTATTTCAGATGCAGCATTAAAAACAGGAGAAGAGAGATGGGAAGATACGATTGTTTAACGTGTGAACGCTTTCTCAAGCAACATCACAGTATCGCAGTTTTTGCTGTGGGTTTGCGGCAAAAACCGTGGTCATTTATCGGATTTTGGCCGGCCCAGTACATACTGCTACTTTACATACTGTGTGGACTACAGCTTGGATTTTCTGTTGTGACATATGGGCACTGGTTAGTCGGATTTTTGCAGATTCTAAATACTGAATCCACTTAAAAATCTGACTGTAATCCTGTGCTGTGTAGACATGGTTAAACAGAGGTTACATCTGCTCTCATGTCAGTGCCTTTAGAAGAACTGTGAATGCTGAGTTTATATGCTAAACACTGCCATAGAAGCATCCACAGACTGACCAAGACCAGACAGCCTGTATGCATCTGAATCTGCTTTTGGCTCTGAAACAGCATGGTGAGACAACCTCTTTAATATGTTACACCACAGAAACTGTTTATTTAAAGGGAACCTATTATGTGACTTCTTCTACCCTATTTGAGAGCAGGATGTGAAACTCAAGAAATGGTCCTTCAAATCATATACCTCTAAATGCACATAATAATATATGCAAATACACTTATGATGGTTATTTTAACAGAGAATAGAAGTGTTTTATCTCCTTGATAATACTACAATTTACATTTTGTTTAACTTCTTACAGATTTGTAAAAGAAGAAGTCGCTATGGTAGCTGCATAAGAAAATCCCAGTCAAGTTTTACAAATTTAGTCGAATTCTTTAATCTGCCAGAAATAACCACTTGCAACCGCAGCCAGCCAAACATCGCTCCTACAGTGGCTGCTGCAGAAGAAACGTAGTATTGCATGGTAGCCACTTTAATTTAATACGTGCATGGTCCAACTCTGCCAGGTTTTACACGGCTGCTCTTTGTTCTGGCTCATAAATGAAGGAGGGGGTGTCAGATAGGGGATCTCCTCTGACTTTTTGTTGCCTTCATAGGTTATAACAACCCTTTATTGATGATTAAGTAAACATTGTACTTCTGAAAACCATGTTGCAGTTTACATGTAGCTTTAGGGTGCGTCCACACAGCAGTATGCATATACCGTATTTTGACTTAGTTTCCGTGGTTTTGGGGGAAGGTTCTCTCCGGTGTGTGGATTCGCCCCGTCCCCCCTCAACCACTGACATGTTCAAGTTCTGCCCAAAAACCGCACAGAAGAATGAACATGTCCTAAGTTTTTTGAAATGGCAGAAAACCCGTTCAATGGAAACTGCTGAACTGATTTTCTATTAAAGTCAATCAGGATGGTTGACATTCGGTTTACAGACGGCTTTCAAATCCGAAAACCTTCTGTAAATCTGACTGAAAATCTTGCAGTGGGGACAAGCCCTTAATCTACATAAAAAAGCATTGTGCTATAACCTGATGTAGGAATAACATACCCTTCCGTTGCAGTGAACAGCATCGTATTATAATAGGTCCACATTCAGATACTTGAGTGGTTTCATCGTGCTCGATGTGTATTCTTTTTTTTAACTACAGGAAGCTGTATGTGGTTTATAAAGTTCAAGAGCATTTAATCCTAATTGTACATACTGTAGGATATAAAGAAGAATAATTTTATATGCATTTTATATTTTCTTATGTTTTATACGTGTATATGCCTTTGTCTCTGCCATATATAAAATTCATATGTGTGTAACATTAAATGATAACTAATAATTAGTTTCTATGTTGTAGTTAACGAAAAATGTTTTTCATGTCATAGTAACAACATATCACTCAACCACGGTTTTTTGGGCTAGTTGACTCTAAAGAGGAAATTAAATCTTTGCCTCTTTTTACACAAGCTTGACTAGCTGCTCATATGCCCCTTTTATTGTCACTGTGAACTGTGAGGCAGTCATCTTAACGTTTCTTCGAGAATACCATAACTCAAGAAAAAGACGTTTAAAAAAAAAAAAATACGTTTTTTGCCCCTGAAAGCGCCATGGGAGCTCCTAATTTCACTCATGTTACGAGTGTCCTTCTTTCCAACTCAAGAAAAAGAATTACTGGAATTTTCTTCAAAACTCTCCTACTGACATTATCGACTTAAAAGAGAAAAAAAACATGGCATTCACCCAAGCAAGCGCTGCTGCTTCTCTTCTCACCTCTGCTGCCCCCACCAACAATGTCAATTTCTTCTAATCAAACTTTTCTTTATCGACCTTGCTTTGTGTACTGGGCTCAGTCATGCTGGAACAGGATAATACCTTTCCTAAACTGGTGCTAGAATGTTGAAAGTATGAAACTGTTTAAAAGCCCTTTGTCAAGTAACCCCTTACCGACATTTGACATATTCATACGTGAAGGTTGCGTAGGCGTTTTCGCAACTTGGCGTATGGGTACGTCAGGCTGATCTTGCGAGCACAAAAGCGGAGCTTGCAAGATCGTGGCATAGGACCAGCGGTATATTACCGCTGGCATCATGTCGCATCCCCCGCGGCCGGAGCTCCCTCTAAATTATCACGACTGATCATGGTCACAATAATGAAGTTGCAGGCAGGAGGGTTAGCCCCTCCTGCCTGCGATCGGTGCAGTATGCAGCGCTCCGTACACTCACTGGTCTACCTGACAGCACAGATGCTTTACGAAAGCATCCAGGCTGTCAGGTGATGTCGCCATGCCTGCAGTACATTGTGTGCATGGTGATTGACAGTCACCATGGAGACCAGTACACAACAGTAATGCTGTGTGCAGGTCACCTTTGTAAAAGCGATTTGGAGATCGCTCATACAAATCCCCTATGGGGGAAAAGTGAAAAAAATGTGAAAAAGTAAAAAGAAAAGTTAAAAGTAAAGCTCAAAAAATAAAATAACGCGTACACTGCCCTTTTCCTCTTTACAAACGTCAATCGCCCCAAAAAAGATAAAAAAATAAAGTACACCTATTTAGTATTGCCGTGTGTGTAACGACCCACCCTATAAATGTCACGTTAATTAACCCGCATGGTGAACACCGTAAAAAAAAAAATCACGGAATTGCAATTTTTGTTCATCCTGCAGCACATAAAATGGAATAAAAAGCGATCAAAAGCTCATATAAATGCCAAAGTGGTGCCAATTAAAACGTCAGTTTATCCCACAAATTAAAACTCCTTACACAGCTCTGTATACGGAAAAATAAAAAAGTTATGGCTATTAGAAGCCATAATTGTTTTACCCAATAAAACCCTTTTTTTTTTTTTTTTTTTTAAGTGCTTTCACATAAACCATATAAATTGGGTATCACCATAATCATATCAACCCACAGAGTAATACTAACTTGTTAAGGATACTGCACGGTGAGCGCTAATAAAAATAAAAAACACTTCTACGATTGCAATATTTTCTTCTCCCTGTCTTCCAAAAAAACCGATTTAAAAGCGATCAAAAAGCCTTGTCCCCCCAAAAAGTATACCTCATCCTGCAAAAAACAAACTGCTATACAGTTCCGTACAAAAAAAAAAAAAACAACTTATGGCTCTCAGACTATGGCAAAAACGTGTTTTCCTTTTTGAATAAGTGTTTTTATTGTGTAAAAGCAGTAAAACATAAAAAAAAAATACTAATTGGGTATCGCTGTAATCGTATCGACCTGCTGGGTAAAGCTAGTTTTTCATTTATACTGCACGGTGACCGCTGTAAGAAATAAAAATAAACACTACCAGGATTGCTGTATTTTTGTTCAAAACGCCTCACAAAAAACCTAATAGTGATTAAAGCGTCATATGCACCCCATAAGGGTACCAATAAAAACATCAACTCATCCCACAAAAAACAAACCCATAATCAGGTCTGTATACAGAAAAATAAAAAATTATGGCTGTCAGACTATGACGACATAAAAATGTAATTTTTTATAAATGTATTTCTATTGTGTAAAAGTAATAAAACATAAAAAACTATAAAATTTATATCATCATAATTGTACCGAACCACATAGTAAAGTTATCTAGTCATTTATCCCATAGTGCGAACACTGTAAAATGAAGCCCAAAAAACAATGGCGGAACTGATTCCCCCCCCCACACCCCATTTATCATGGCCCAATGCTAATAAAAAACCATGGAACACCTGTGCTCCCAAAATGTATAATACACCCATAGATGAGATCCATGAGGGGTGTTGATTCCAAAATGGGGGACTTCTGGAAGGTTTCAACTGTTCTGCTACTTTGGGGACTTTGTAAATGCGACATTACACCCACCAAAATCTGCATTCCAAAAGCCAAATAGAGCTCTCTCCCTTGGATGCCTTGCCATGCTCCCAAACAGGTTAGTGAGACATATCACCTTAAAAAAAACATTTTATGACATCAGTGGAGCACAACTCAGTAGACACTTTAGGGGTTAATCATATACAGTATACACAGCAAGGTGTAATGTTAGAAGAGGTTATTCCTGAGTTTAAAGAATTGATCAGTATTACCCATTTGCGTCAACTAGAAAGTGAGACCGTACATCACCAAGCTAATGTAGTGGAAGATGGCAGAGATATGGGATTGCGGAACTAATATTTTTATCCTGTACATTCACGTATTTCAACGATGAATATGTTTCAGGATAGAATTGAAGAGGATCTAACAGAATTATATGCAAGGGAAGTTTTAGGTAAAAAAGTGCAAAAATTCAATTTAACTAATCAGGAGCAGAAAGCTTTGGCTTGGTTACATGAAAATGAAAGGCTAATTGTACGTCAGGTTGATAAAGGGGGAGCCGTAGTTCTGTTAGAGATTTATACAAGCGAGAATTGATGTCAATGTTACAAGATACTTATTGTTATGGGATGGTCTCACATGACCCTACGGAAACTAGTAGGAGGGATCTCAAAATGGTATTAAGGCAAGACAGAGGAGATACCTGTCAAACAGCCAGGAGTTAAAACTTAGGGCAGACAGAAGAGATTCCTGCTTACTGCGTGTTACAGTAGACAGAAGAAATTAGACAGGGACAGAGTTAAGTACCTTCGATTCAGGTGATTAGCACCTCCACACCAGTTTTCCTTCATTAGCGTAAGGGTTAGATCAGGGAGAGGCTGAGATAACTGCATATCTGCGTTTTGTTTCCTTTTTCCGCTATCAGCGGACACACACATTATAGTCATTGTGTATACTTATCCCAAAAAGAACAATTCCTTTAAAATATAACCTTTAATCATGATACGTTAAAAAGACCATAACAATAACCATAGTGAGAACACCCGTTATGGGTGTAAAGCTAATGGGGGACAACTAGCCAAATAGGCAATAAAGGAGCTTAACCTATCACGTCCCTGTCACAGTACCTAGACCCTGCCTAATACAGAGAACCCGCCCCGAAAAGGGCGACCCTGTAATATTTAGGCACTATTGGTCCCTATCAAAAAATACCCTGAATCCTTATATATCTGAAGGGTTAGCATTCAAGCCTCCAACACAAATAGGGTATGAAAGAAGACCAGGTGGGTATAGATACAAGTGAAAAATGACACAGCCTATAGATAGTGCAATAGTTGTATCTGCATAATATTTTTAAGGAAGAAAAAGCTAGCTGGTTATAGCCATTAAGTCAGGGATAAAAGTACTATAGCGTAGTATAAGCACAGTAATCCCTAAGAAAAACAGCAAAAGAATCCCCAGACGCAGCGTTTCGTCCCAATTTCAGGGGCTTATCAATGGGGTTAAAAAAGCAAAGATTGCTAAACCGCTAATTACCATGCTCCAGATACCCAGCAAAGGATAGATAGAGTACAGAGTACCTGGTACGCAGAAAAAACTTTTTCATGTTAGGCTGGTGTGCCTGCAAAAAAAAAGGACAAAAAGGAAGATTGGTATATTCCAATCTTCCTTTTAGGCTGTGTCATTTTTCACTTGTATCTATACCCACCTGGTCTTCTTTCATACCCTATTTGTGTTGGCGGCTTGAATGCTAACCCTTCAGATATATAAGGATTCAGGGTATTTTTTTTGATAGGGACCACTAGTGCCTAAATATTACAGGGTCGCCCTTTTCGGGGCGGGGTTCTCTGTTTTAGGCAGGGTCTAGGTACTGTGACAGGGACGTGATAGGTTAAGATCCGTTACTGCCTATTTGGCTGTTGTCCCATTAGCTTTACCCCATAAGGTGTTCTCACTATGGTTATTGTTATGGTCTTTTTAAACATATCAAGTTTAAACGGATATATTTTAAAGGAAATTGTTCTTTTTGGGATATATATTTTGATTTCTATTCCTTCTATTTTCTTCACTTGGGAGGTTTTTGGGTTATTACCTTTGTGTATACTTCCTATTTTTTATACACGCATTAATACTTTTTAAGAGGCTGTATTTTTGAGACAACACATGCCTTTAAGGCCGTGTTGTCAGTGGTGTGGGGAAAGGACAATTGGTTGTTTCAGCCTTCGAGCGCTGCCTTTTTATCAGCGCCCACTCACCACAGTGCATGTGGGTTTATTAACGATATCATGATGGCATCTTTCAAGAAATATAGTTAATTCTCAAAATCAAATGCTGATTCAATGTTTTCCAGTTTCACAGCTGGTATTGAGAAGTGAGGGGAGAACATTTTGTGATTATGTCTAAAATTAATGAAGTTTGTCATTTGCACCCAAGTGGGCGTTTACAAGTTCACCATTGGGAGCAAGTTTGATGGAATTGTAAAGGTTGGTACTTGATGAAAAAAATATGTACCAAGCAGCTTAGCGTGGCACAGAACAGCAGTGCATTGCGAGGGGACAGTTATTATGTTGAGGCTTTGAATGCAATGATATGAAGGGGAATTTAATAATTACATGTATGCTGTTTATGCCAGAAACCTCTACAATCCCCAGTGTTGGACCTGCCCAATATGTATGTTATGGGAGTGCTTACTGAAGAATTTGCAGAAAAATTAAACATAAAAAACACCAATTATGCCCATATTACATGCACTTCCCAAGGTGCACAAGGGATCTTTTCCTCCTGCATTTCGACCCGTCTCAGATATCAGCTCACTCAATAAGCAACTGGGACGATGGGTCGACATGCAATTACAGCTATGGTTCTCATTGCTCTGACTATTTAGAGACAACAACAATGGGTTTTCCTTTCGGGAATCTTTTGTTTGGCGACGGGAGTTTGGTTGTATGTGATGTAGTTGGGATTGTATCCTGATCCCATCACAGCCCGGCCCCTTCCCAATACTGCAACAATTTTTAAAAAAATCAGTGATTATTCTCAGTGAGAGAACAACACTATATATTTCTTGTTACAGATATTTGCTGTCACATAATTTTTTGTATGTTTGTCAGCCAAGTACTTTCACAAATTTCAGGCGGCCTCAATGGGGCAATTTTTTGCAATCGTTGGCCAACATATATATGGTGGCCTGGAAGGAGGTTTTGTTTAAAACAGATCATCCTTTGTACAGCATGTCAAATGGTATCCAGTTTTATAGGACAATCTCATATTCATATGGGTCGGTGATGCCATTTCTGTGAATAATTTCTGTTAGATATTATTAATGCTAATAGTATGGGACTGAATTGAAAATTCACATTTTGAGATTAATATGCAGTCTATCAATTTATCGGATGTCTACATATAGTGGGCAATGAAGGAACCAAAATGCAAGTTAAGCTTTTCGACAGATTATGCATAGAAACTAGAATATTGAGGGCAGATTTCATGCCAATTCCTCCTCATGTTAATTCGTATTTCCGGTGGGGAGTTGGTAATGAGCCAGACGGAACTGTTCCTGGCTAATGATGGAGTTTTCTGGCTCATCAATATCTTCAATGGTTAGATCAGACCAAAGTGGTTATACATCGAACATGTTAAATAGAGATATGAAAAGAGTAGAAAAAAATGGAAAGATCAAAAATTATTTTTGAAAAAAGAAAATAATAACACCGTCACATGGGAAGGGACTTTTCTTACTTTTGTCAATAGTTTCTGTCGTCGTTTAGCCAACTAGTCAAATATTAAAACGATCTTCAGTATTGTTGTCACGTCAAGGGGAGATACTGTGAGCACCTTGAATGGAACCCAGCACACTTCCACTGCCTCTTGACGTGACTGCTTTAGGCGGACAGACGCAAATGGGCTAACAGTCATGCGCTTACTAAAGTGCTGGGGCGTCAGAGGAAGAAGAGTCAAAGTGAGTCAAAGCCCAATCAAGAAGACAAGCCAACAATTCTGAATCAGAGAGAAACGTTATAAAAGCCGAGTTAACCGAACGGACGACGAGAGGTCCCGGGTCAGGAAAAAACAAGCAGAGGTTCTGGTACACGGAAAGCAAACAACAAACTATAGCACCAGGTAATGGAAGCCAAGAGAATATCACAGGCGCTGCACTCAGCCTGCACAAGGAGTTTAAATGATGAGTGAACCCCGGATTACGCTCTGTGACTGAGTGGTGAGCGGCCTCGGGTCATCCCATTGCATGGGTGCGACACGCCACACTGTCCTGGGTGGTTGGGCCTCTGGCACTATGGAGCTGCCAGAGATGTCTATCTGGGGTTGGGGTCGCCAAATCATGCTGCTGCAGGCCTGTTGCATTGCAGGGACTGAGCGTCCGCCTATCCTGACATGTACCCCCTTTTAGGAGGGGCCATGGTCCCTTCCTGGTCTGGGTTTGTTCGGGTGGAGATTCTGGAATTCCTTTACAGCGTGATCTGCATGGGATGGAATGCGGAACCCATAAATCTATCCTACGGACCATAACCTTCCAATGGACAGGTATACAGTGACCTTTTGACCTTGCGAGAATCCAAAATTGTGGCGACTTCATATTCTAACTCCCCTCTATACACACTGGTGGAGGAGGATAGAGGGCGGGAGTCACGGCTGAATTTACTTCTTAAGAGTGCGTTGAAATACGTTGTGTTATGGAGAGAAGGGATTCATTTCAGCCGATATGCAAGGATTGACCACCTCAAGAATCACATAGGCCTACATAACACGGCGTGGAGTCTACCAGAGGAATTTTCAATCGCAGATTTCAGGTGGATAACATACTTAATCCCCAACAGCAAACTTCTGGAAACAAAGAGGTCTATCAGAATTTTTCTTCTGGATGTTCGGGGGTATGAACCAAGTTCTTCTGATATTGGGCCCAGACTGTGCAAAGTCCTTTAATGATAACATCCACCGCGCTGTGATCAGAAGTAAGCACTGGAAAATTAGCATGTCTTGGGTGAAACATTGTTACAAAAAAATGAGTGAGGTGGCCAGACGCGCTTTACTATTTCTGATGTTAATGGCAAACTCTGTCTCAATGGTAAGTACTTTACCATTTTTGGGCCCTTGCAGATCAGAGACATGACAACAAGTTTTTGGTTTTTTTTTACCCTCTCGTCTGCCCTTAGTTTGCTGGTGGAAGGCGAGGAGAAGGAAAGGGTGTACCTAGAGTTGCAAAGGGCTCTCCATAAACGAGAAACGAAACTGATCCTCTGTCTCGGAAACAATATTTCTGGTATAATGTAGTTGACAATATTGCTTGATGAAGGTTTCAGCAAGTTTCTTGGATGACGGCAAACCCTTTAAAGGGACAAGATGGCCATTTCTACTGAAATTTCCACTGCAACACAAAATAACCGCTTTGCCCTTGAAGGAGGAAGATTGTCATTAAAATCCATGGAGATCAGGGTTATGGCTATTACAGGTACAGGTAGTGGGAAAATTAACCAGGGAGGACCGATTTTTTCTGGGGAACCTTTGCCGGAGGCAGGTCAAAGTGCAATAGGCCTCTACATCACGAGACAATGACGGATATCAGTAAATACGAGAGAAATCAGCCTCATTTGTGTCAGACACTCCAGGATTTCAGTAACACGGTATCATGGGAATTCTTTAGTAATACACGTAGCTAAAACTGTGTGGGAACAAGACCCTTCGAAAACAGGACAATTAGCAGGTCTCATATCTATTGGTCTTAATCCGTGGCTAAATAGGGAAATGGCTGAGACAAACAGTCACATGGTTGCAATATAAGGTACGGATCCTCTGGGAAGCGTCGGTTGGACAGACGGTTTTAGATAGGCATCGGCTTAAACATTCTTTTAGATCTGGTCTGTAAGTAACAACAAAAGTTAAAGCGGAGTACAAAAAATAATGCCCAACGTGCTGAGTGTATTCAACCTTTTTTGCATTTTCTAAGAAGGTAAGGCTCTTATGATCAGTAAGAATCATGACTCGATGTTGGCACCATTCCTCAAAGGCCCATTATTAACAACAACTTCGATTACCCTAACGTCCTAATTCTCTCAGCCGAGAAAATTTTGGTTGAATGATGAAAAGAAGGCACAAGGGCGAAGGGGGGGTTTAGTCATTGTAGCGTATCTCTGAGACAGGGACCGCCCCTGCACATACTCAGATAGCATCAACCTCGACAACAAAAGGGTTTTTTATGATCTGCTTAAATCAACCAGGAGCTGATACAAAAACGTTTTAATTTTTCAAAGCCCAGGGCCCGGGTTTGCCAATTATAAAATTCCCCCCCTTCTTAGTCATGTCAGCCCAACGGGAACAGGAAAAAAAAATTACGGATACATTTACGATAATAATTAGAAAACATAGGATCCGTAGGCTTTAGGGAAAAAGGACGGCCCCATTTTGAGAATGGTTTTAAAATTTCACGGGGCTCTAACAAAAAGATTAGGGCCCCAGGATTCCCCCAAGAAAGGGTTTACTTATGCACCCGAAAAAAAATTTTTTCAAGCTTGAAAAAAAAACTATTCCCTTGGATCTGCAATACCTGTTTTTCATGTTTAACTGTGACGAATCTTTCGAATAATTAAAATGTACCGGGTAAACACCATACAACGACCAATGAGTTCCGGAAAACATTAACCCAAGTTTTTGGGAAAACCCCGGGGGGCAAACCCCAACCAAAAAGGATCACCAGATACTCAAATTACCCTCAGGAGTGTTAACGCGGTTTTTTCCCCTATCCCCCCTTTTCGGATTTGGAGAGGTTTTTTAAAGGGACCCCTAGGGGCCCAAATTGGGAAAAACCCTTCGTCCTTTGGTTTGATTTTAAAAGTCGGATCAAAGGTAGAGGGTATTGGTTTTTTATCTTATTCAGTTTAGGTAGTTATGCGGGCGGAGGAAAAAACCCCCAAAAATAATGGTATTTTAAAACTTTTAAACCCTTTAATAAATTACTAAATATAGGGGATCAAAGAAAATAAAAGGAAAAACCAAAAAAACCCCAAAAAAAAGATAAAAATTAGGGTTAAGGGGGGTTTTTAAAGGGGCAGGAACAAAAAAGGGGCAAATGGAACTATGTCCCCATTTCCTAAGAGCCCTAAAAACCTTTCAGGGGTATCGTCCCAAAAAAACTCCTGTCCCCGGGCCTTACCCTAATACACACTTACCCAATTAGACAAAGGGCCTATTAGAAAATCAAAAAAAGACCAATTGTCCCGTCCCAATGCACACCTGTCTAATTTTAATAGAAAGTGTACCATTCAAATGTTGTAAAGACTATTTGTCCTGTTCCAATTGTGCATAGGGAAAATTATTAGTCCTATCCCGACATGTTTCATTGTCCCAAACAAATCTTCAGGGGATTAATTGAGAATAAAGGAGAGGTGTACACCCAGATATATTTAAGGTGTAGCCCCTATATTAGGACAAATTAGTACATTTAAGAGAAATAAACATGGGTATATAGGTGGTATTAGTTCCCCGGTATAATCCTATTTAGCGAACACCACAGAAACATATTTCCGTATCAAACAGCATAAATTACACAGTTGCCGAATGAATCCTCCCCAAACCGGGATGGTATGTTATATCCTAAAGCCAGGTAGAGGTAAGATAGCCCCTACAGATAACTCTTATAGATGAATCAAAAGCGGCAGGTTAGGAAACCATAAATATGAAGTCACTTGGACATCAGAATATTATGCATGATAACCCTCTATGGCGAGGTTATCAATAGCAAATAGATAGCTTACCAGTCTGTGGTGACTACCGTGGGGACGCCTAAGGTAGGGCGTTACTTACAGACCTCGTCCCTATATTGAGATCCGCTCCGGAGCTGTGGACGCCGGCACTGCAAAACGCGCCTCGGCGAACTTGAGCTGCGCGGAACTTCCGGTCTCGGCGTCACAGGAAATGACATCGGAGCAGAAAGCTCCCGTTGCCCGGCGACCGACGCCAACAAAGTGCCGTCATCTCCAGGCAACCAGGCAGTTCATTCCGCTGCCCCACCAGGGTAAACAAAGATGATTAAAGATAAAACAGGTTTAACAATAGCGGTTATGACCGTTCAAAATCCAAAATAACAATCCCATTGGATAGAGAAAAAGAGATAGGTAAGTTCTGGGGGTTCATTAGGGGAGGAGTTTCTCAAAAGCCCATAGATCTTATATTATGGCTAGAGTAAGTCACTCCACATTAGAAACTACACCCCTATATAAAGCAGCTAAAGTCTAGCCATTCATTAAGGCCTTTCGGGGAGACAGTCTTAAGTCTAAAAATCCATTCCGTTTCCTTCTGTAAAAGGGATTTATCCCAGTTACCTCCATGGATCGGTGGATTTACAATGTCAATGCCCATGAATTTTATGCTTTTAATGTCACCATCATGGATATTACAGATGTGTCTTGCCACGGGTGTCCCTACCATTCTTGATGTCATTTAAATGTTCCCCAATCCTACGGTGGAATTCACAGTCTTTCCAATATATTCCTGACCACATAGGCATGTGTCCTTATAGATAACACCTTTGCTCCTACAATTGATAAAGTGAGAGATTTCAAAAACCTTATTCAAAACGTTACTATGAAAAGACTTGCCTGTCTGAATAGAGTTGCAGGCCACACAGCCACTACATTTGTAGCATCCTACCAGTGATTGATTTAACCATGTTCTTCGGTTACAGGTGCTATCAAAGTGGCTATGTACTAGTCGGTCCTGTAGACTCCTACCGCTCCTGTAAGTTATGTGGGGATAATCTCCCACTACTCGTTTCAAATCCTCATCAATTCTCAGGATTCCCCAGTTCTAAGTGATAATTTGTCTTATCACAGGGGCTGCTCCGTCAAAATTGGCAATAAGCCTGAAAATCTGTTCTTTATTGTCTTTTTTGTCTTTTTCTGGATTTAAGAGGGTAGTGCGTGAGCACCATAGGGCATGGGTGTATGCTTCCCTCAAAACCCTATCTGGGTAGCCACGGTTCCTGAAGTGTTCCCTCAAGTCACCTGCCTGTTTTTTAAACTCTGTGATGGGAGAGCAGTTACGTCTCATTCTTAGGTACTGTCCTTTCGGAATACCTCTTTTTAACGAGACCAGGTGACAACTGTCTCATCTTAGAAGAGAGTTGGTGGCCGTCGATTTACGGAAAATCGTGATTTCCAATTCACCATTCTCTCTCTTCATAATTAGGACATCCAGAAAGGGGAGGACAGAACAATTGATGTCACACGTAAATTTCAAATTCAAATCATTATTGAGGTTTAGAAATTCGACGAAAGCCTTAAAGTGTTCCACGGGGCTGTCCCACAGGACCAGAACATCAGCCATGTAACGTATCCAAAGTAGGATCTCTTCCGTGCCAAATGTATTTCGTTCCCCAACAACATACTTGTCCTCCCACCAGCCCAGGAGCAGATTTGCGTAGGTAGGCGCACAGGCACTGCCCGTAGCAGTGCCCCTGAGCCTGTGGTAGAACTTCCTATCAAAAAGGAAAAAATTCCTTGTGAGGACAAATTATAAAAGCCGGAGGACAAATGCATTATGTTCTACATATTGGCAACCTCTAGTATTGAGAAAAGAACGGGCAGCTTCAAGGCCACATGCATGGGGTATCGAGGAGTACAATGCCTCCACATTAATACTCGCCAATAGGCAAGTGTGAGGCACCGTAATCCCCTCCAACCTTCTCAATAGATCCATAGAGTCCCTAGTGTATGATGGGAGGGCTGTTACAACGGGCATCAAGATTTTATCCAAATATTGGCCAGCATTCTGACAAAGGCTCCCCACTCCAGACACTATAGGCCTTCCTCTTAAAGGGACTGTCTGCTTGTGCACTTTGGGAAGACAATAGAAGGTTGCTATTATGGGAAATTTCGGCAAAATATAGTCAAACTCATCCTGATTAATCAGATCGGCCTGCTTTGCTTCTAATAGGATATTCCTAAGTTCCTCAAAATATATTGAGGTTGGGTTGCTTTCCAAAACTCCATAGCTCTCTGTGTCTTTAAGGATATTCAAGCACATATTTGCATAGTCCTTAGTGTTTAGGATAACCACATTACCCCCTTTGTCAGAGGGTTTTATCATTATAGACTTGTCTGTTGCCAAACCTTGTATACTTTTATATTCTTTTTTACTGCAATTCCAATTTATTTTTGGCTTTTGCAGTTCTTCCAGTTCTAGAATGGTTAAGTCCACAAACAAGTTTATATGTGAAAATTCCCCCTGTGGTGGTATTCGTACACTTTTGTTCTTTAAATCAGTAAAGGGAACTTTACCCATTTGATTGGGGGGAATTTCAGAGATGCTATCCAGGAGTCTCACTTCTTCCAACATCTCTGGTGGGATCCCTAATTCAGCACATCTACGTTTATTTTGAGAGCAAAAGAATTTGAACCAATGGAGCTTGCGCGCAAAGAGTTGTAAGTCTTTAACCCAATGAAAGAGATTGTGGCTATTTATGTGTACAAAGGAAAGACCTTTACTCAATATTGATATCTCATGCTCATTCAGTATTCTTTCTGATAGATTAATAACCTAATTCTTGTTAATAGAGGCAGTTTCTCTATTTGGGGTCATGCATAAATCGCCTGAGGGTTTATCTATGGGTGGGTTTCTGCACATCTCTAATTGCGGTTCCGCAGGGGATATGTTACCCCTACAAAACCTTGCTCGTTGGTTCGGCCCCTCGAATATTTATTTTTCCCTTTCCCTCTTGGTCTTCCTCTGCCTCTACTATTGATGTCCCCTCTCTCAATATCAGAAGCTTCCGTTTCTGTGGACGATAGGTCAGTATCAAGATTAGGTCTTGTACCAGTATTGCCCAGAAACGGATATGCCTTATTATCCCTAAAGTCGTTTATATCACGTGTAAATTGCCTATGTTTCCTCTCCTTAAGGTGGTATTGAAAGCGTTGGACTGTATTTTCCAGTTGTTTCTCCTTAATTACAAAATCACTTTCTTGTGAGAAAGTTTTTGTAACCTCTATTTCTTCTTTTTTTATTATTAAGAACATCCGAAATGTTCTTTTCCTCGTCCAACAGCAATTGCATAAAACGAATTGAGCTAGCGGTTGCTTCCTGATTACACAGAAAAGCTGGTGATCTACGTTTAGAACCTGGGGTAAGAGAGATTCTTAAACCCCTAGGTACTATGCCATTACTGATATATGATTCTAGACTTTTAACTTCCCACCAAGAGGCAATTTGTTCTTTGTAAATTGCTGTTAAATCACGAAACGCCGCTTTAAACGAAGGAGTGTATCTCTTCTGAACAAAATTCTGCTCAGAAAAAACCTCCTTTGCCTCATCCGATTGTACTTTGGCGTCAATACCTGTAGATAGGAAACCTGCCAATACCCGTATACAATCAAAAGAAATGACCACAAGCAATTAGAGACTTCTATGTTCCTATTGTCTCCAAGAATACACAAAAAGGATTCAAAGAAAAAACCTCAAAAATAATGTGTATTTAAGACTTAACCTTTAATAAATTACTATAAAATAGGGGATCAAAGAAAATAATAGTGAAAACCAAAACAACCACCAAAAAATAGATAAAAATCTAGGGTTAAGGGCGGTTAGTAAAGGGATGGGAACAAAAGAGGGGCAAATGTGAACTATATGTCCCTATTTGTCCTAAGTAGCCCTAATAACCTATTACAGGGGTATCGTCCCGAAAAAGGACGTCCCTGTCCGGAACCTTACCCTAATACACACTTACCGTAGTTAGACAAGGTGTCCTATTCAGGAAAGTGCATAAAAGACCAATTGTCCCATCCCAATGCACACCTGTCTAATTTTAATAGAAAGTGTACCATTCAAATGTTGTATAGACTATTTGTCCTGTTCCAATTGTACATAGGGAAAATTATTAGTCCTATCCCGACGGAGGCCTCAATCCTTCTTTCCCACAATGAAAAACCCTACATCCATAGGAGACACAGAAGGTCGGATATGCCCTTTCTGTAGGCTTTCTGTAATATACTGCTTCAGGCTAGTCTTTCAAGACCTGACAGATTATATATCCTCCCCTTGGGAAACTTTACTCCGGGCAATAGGTCAATGGCACAGTCGTAAGATCTATGGGGGGTAGTATCTTCGACTGTGTCTGAGAAAATACTTCAGCAAAGTCACGAATAAACACAGGAATCTGCTCCATCTCTGTATTCCCAAGTATAATAGGGAGACATCTGTCAAAACACTGTTGTCCCCACTTAATTAATTCTCCTTAATTCCAGTCAAACACTGAGTTATGCTTCTGAAGCCGGGGCAGCCACAAAACCCCATATTCGGGCATCACCTACATGATAAATATAATACACTTTTAAATATGTATAGATCCTACCACCATCTCCAGCTCAGGAGTACAATGTTGGATTGTGCCCCTAGCTAGTGGAGTGGAGTCGATAGCCACAACCCGCAGAGAATCAGATAGAGGTCTCCAAGGTAGGCCTAGACGTTTGGCGAAGGACGCGTCTACAAAATTAGAAGCTGACCCAGAATCCACAAACGCATTCCCAGAACCAGACAGCGACAAGTATGAAATCTTAACTGGGAGCAGCAACTTTTTGGATACAATAGGAAATACCTGCTCGCCTAGGTGACCTTCCTGCAAATCACCTAGGCGCTGGAGTTTTCCCGGCCTGGTCTTCCTCTTGGAGCACTCCCGGACGACGTGTCCATCTTCGCCACAGTAAAAGCATAATCCCTGGATATGACGAGTAGTCCTACGGTCACTAGCAGCAGTCGCAGAAAAAGCCCCCACTTGCATTGGTTCATCTCGGGAACCACGGGTGTAGAGGTGACCATGAGGGAACCACCGGGGGGAAGCCTTTTCCCAACATCTCTCCCTAAAACGCCTGTCCAGACGAACAGCTAGTGCCATAGCCTCATCTAAAGTACCCGGGGTAGGGTAAGCCACCAATAAATCCTTCACATGGTCAGCTAACCCTAATCTGAACTGACATCTAAGAGCTGGGTCGTTCCACCCAGACGGAACACACCAGTGACGAAATTCAGAGCAATACTCCTCCACAGTCTTTTTACCCTGCCTCAAGGTGGTCAGCTGAGCCTCGGCCACAGCCTCCCTATCAGGGTCATCAAAAAGTATGCCCAAGGAGGCAAAGAACCTGTCCACGGAAGACAGTTCTGGCGAATCAGGTGGTAACGAGAATGCCCACTCCTGAGGGGGACCCTGAAGTAGGGACATAACCGTTCCCACTCTTTGCTCCTCATTCCCCGAGGTATGTGGGCACAGCCTAAAATACAGGCGACATCCCTCTCTAAATGCCAAAAGCCTTCCTATTGCCTGAGAACCTGTCAGGCAACTGAATAGGGGATTCCCCAGAACGGGAAGGTAGTGCAGGGGCATCTGGACTTGCGGAAGTCTCCTGCTGTTGTACCCTCAGCGCCAGATCCTGGACTAGCTGGGTAAGCCCCTGCATCTGCTCTACCAGAGCTGTCATGGGGTTCATAGTGAGGGTAGAGCAGTAACGGTTTCGGCCTGTGATAATGTCACGTCAAGGGAGGTACAGTGAGCCCTGACTGGAACCCAGCCCACTGTCCCTGCCTACTTGACGTGCTGCCCTAGGCGGCAGACGCCAACTGGGCGACAGTCCCTGCACTACTAAAGTGCTGGGGCCGGCAGGAGGAGGAATAGTCAACTGTCTGAGTCAAAAGCCAATCAGGAACACTGAGCCACAAATCAGAACCAGAGAGAAAATGTATAAAAGCCGAGGTCAAACCGAATGGGAGCGAGGTACAGAATCAGAGCGCAAGGCAGGGTCAGGAAAACAAGCAGAGGTCTGGTACATGGATAAGCAAACAACAAACAATAGCACAGGTAATAGGCAGCCAGGAGAATATCACAGGCGCAGCACTCAGCCTGCAAGGAGTTTAAATGTGTCCCCCCCTGCACCCTCTGTTTGGTGGATTGGAAATATGAAATAAAAGACCTCGCTACCTGCTTCATCGCTGGGTCCATCTATCCATTTGGTGTATATTTTTAAATGTGATCCCCGGATACTGCCCCTGCTGATGATTGGAGCGGCCTCCGGGTCCTCCCATTGGCTGGTGTGACACGCCCCCTGTCCAGAGTGGTTGGGCCTATGGCACTCATGGAGCTGCCAGCAGACTGTCTATCCGGGTGGTGTCGCAAATCAGCTGCTGCAGGCTGTTGCACCCTGCAGACTGAGCGGCGCCTAGCCCTGACACTTGTACATAAAACAACAAGTAGAAATTTTTTTACAACATAACATCCGTTTTGTACCACGGAGGGCTCCTACAATAGGTTCTAACATCTCTCCCAGTTTATTTTTATCTAATGTTGATACTAAAATTAACTGTTTAAATTCCACTGGCTTCTATGGTTGTGGACACAAAAGGGGACATGTATGATCGGAGCTTTCACACATTATCAGGCGTATAATGTGCCTCACTGTGCCGGCTTCGCTGTCGGACGCACCTAATGCGCTGTTAGGTGCAAGGTTCGCCACTTTGTAATGCGCTTAACATGAAGGGGCGTTCTTGGGTGGGACGCACAACATTCGAAAACTCCAACGCATGTATGAATGCGGGTCGGCAAAGTGAGGCACATTACAGCTCCGACAGACAGACCTATGTCAATGTGGTCTGTCTGCCGGAGGCGTCAAAGTTTGCTCCGCATTTATGAGCGCACTTCGGCACCGACATATATGAGGCGCAGTTTTCATGGAAAAAAACATGAAAACAGGCGCTTCAGCGTGGCGATCTTCATACACGTCCCCCAAAGTGTGCATCACATGTAAATATGTGGAGAAAACCTCACATTTTCCTCTTATAGCAATAATAGGAGTTTTAACATCAAGTCTTTCATAAACTGCAACACGAAATACGTAGTGTATCTTGTTAGTTGCAAGGATTGCAAAGAACAATATGTTGGGTGCACCACAGGTCCCCTTAAAACCCGCATACGTCGACATCTGCCTGCCACTCGCAAAACACATTTATTTAAGTGTTCAGCAGTTTCTAAACATTTTTCCGACAAACATAAAGGAGATTTAAGTTGTTTATCTGTAATTGGCATAGAAAGGGTTCTCTGTCCACCACGAGGGGGAGATTTGCACAAAAAACTATTAGCCAGGGAGGCGTGGTGGATATTCCATCTAGACAAATCTGTAATAGAAATTAGCCTCAAAGGGGCTATCCTGTCCTTGTGGGGGTTCAAATTATCTTAAAAATAACAAAAGGTGCACGAGAAAACAAACCCACAATCCCCTGTTGTTTGTAAGGCTTTTGATTTTTTTCAAAAAAATGGGGGTTTTTTTTTATACCTTTTTGAAAAATTAGTAGATAAGAAGCATCAATGTAGCTGTCTGGGGGGTCTTTGGACGTCTTATCTATGGACCATCCTCACGCTTCAGGATTCTAAAACACGGGTGAAATTCTGACTAGGCGTTTTTGGATTCACGCGATCTATCAAACTACTCGGGCAGCCATTTTGTTTTAACACATTAATGAAAAAGTATACCTAAGCTTTTCTTGCTGTACTATATAAGTATGTGCTTTTTTTGTATATAATATGTATATGTGAAGTAATACTAACAAATACTTAAAAATAAGACACAAAGGTCACACATATATAATTTTGTTCCATCCAAACAGTCCCCCTTGAGACTTTGTTTCATTTTATCTCCCCCTATCCTTTTTCCCTTTTCCTCTTTCCCTATTCTTGCTCTTGGGAAGTCCTCGCCCCGATAAGGGCGGCCCGAAGTCCCTGATAACCCCCTAGTCCCCTAACTTCTAGGGTCTAATTTTTTGTGAGACGTTGGTTTTGCAGAGGGGGTAGATGCTTTCCGGGAAAATTCTGACGTAAAGGGTCTCAGGAATAGTGTCTTAATGCCCCACTCATCATAGGTGTCGGTTTGGACGTGAAGGCTGTGGTTGTGTCCTGTCATCATAGAGGCCAGGCGTGGAAAACTGTTCTCATGAGGGAGTAGTTGGTCCCGTTTTCACAAATAGTTTCCTAAGAAAGGAAATAAAAAGACAATTAGGAAAGTATTAGCAAACATTCATTGGCAATACCTTTTGGGAAAAGCTTTTTTCCTGCCAACCCCCTAAACCAAAAGAAAACCAATTTCCCCAGGGGTAAAATTATGCCTGAATTACGTTTTAAATTTTCTGAGAGATATCTAGCTTTCTAAGGGCCACGTGCCCTTTCCCCTTGGGCCCCTGTATTATCGGGGATAAAGTACAGCAGGTTTCCCCTGTTTGGGGGACAGAAATTTCGTAGTAGAGATTAAAACCCCAGCGGCCCCCGGGTCCCTTGCCTTAATCATCAGGGCCCCCCCTTGGGCTCCTATAGTTTCTATCCCCAATGGGGGTTAAAGTGCCCTTTTGGGGGGAGGCTTTTTTCTCCTCCTGGTCTCACTGTGTCATATCTTCTGCCCTCACTCAGATAGGGACTCCCCGGGAAATAATCCCTCCATCAGTCTGTGGGGGTCTTCAATAGCTGCGTTAGGGACATATTTTCTCCTGGTTTTCCCCTTTCTCGACGGGTTTCCGTTTTTTTTAAACCTCACCTAGGAGTAGAGGTTTCCCAGTTGTTTTCCTCTTTAAGGCAGTCTGTGGTCTATCCCCCATAGTTTTCCCTGTTTCCAACCACGCCCCCAGAAATAGCAGAGGGTCCCAGTACTTCTCCATCACACCTTTATATGCATGGGTTTGCCCAAAAGGGTTAACGAAACATAACTTTTAAAATCGGTAAACGCGATTCCCTCTTCCCCCGGGGGCGGGAGCGATCTTGCAGTGTAAAGCGGGATCCAGTTGGGTTTCCGCCCTTGACAGTGTGGCGTGGTCAGCAGGATTGGTGCGGCCTCAAACCTGGTCTGGGGTTTTTTCACACAAACTTTTCCTTTGCCCCCGTCCCCAGGCTGTAGTTTAGCGCAACGTCTAAGTTGGATCTGGAAGGGAAAAAACTTAAAAAAGATTAGAAACAACTCTTTAACCATGAAAATCACATAAGAGGTCATGCATCATTTTGTGCTACAACCTGAGGGAAATAGCCCTAGCCTTGGGGCATCCCCTAACAGGTTCATAGGGCGAGAGAAGTAACTACCCCCGGGGCGTGTGCTGACTCTACACGCTAGGGGCAGACTTTTGGGTGGGCATGCGGTTTCCATGTCCCCTTGCAAAACATGGGTATAGCGCCCTGGAAGCAGGGTCGCCCCCTACTATATCCCCTTTCTTTTTTTTTCTTTTGGCCCCCTTCTTTTTCCAAGCCTTTTTTTCTCATCTTCTTTTTGTTGCAATTGATGCAGAGTTTGATGGGGGTCTGTGGTTGTTGGTTTTGTGTCATAGTGGGTGCCAAATCTTTTAAGGTGCTTTCTTTCCCAGTTTTCCCTGTTTTTCCCGTGGAGTTAGCATCTTGGCCGCAGTCTCCTTGCGGGTTGGGTAAAAGTTTCCCCCTGCACACTGACAGCTGACTTGCTTCCCCTTTTCCCCCCTGCGGCTGTGTGGCTGCTTGGTCAGCCAAGTGGTTTCGTTTCTGTATTCAGTTTCCCCCATGGCCTTGATTTTCAGTATGTCACTGTTGGGCGCAGAGTGCCCCATGGGACCGAATGGCTTGTCCTGTCTCCGGGGTTCCCGCACCCGTGAGAAATCCTCTGCCTTAAAAATGGCCCAAAGTTATGGGCAACCCGAAAGCGTATCTTGAGCCCGACATATGTTGGCGTTTCCCCCTCTGCCAAAGCCCTCTCCCGTCTTTTTGGGGCTGATTAGCAATGGCAGATTTTTGTTTCCCCAACACTGGAGTGATGTGCTCGGCATACCCCGTTGAAATCGCCCTGCACTGTTGCAATCTGGATCCATCACAACAAAAACATATGGGGGTTAAAATAAAAAGGTCAACATTTCCTGATTCAAACAATCTGGCTTTCTTCCGTGCCCGGATTCCCCAATTCCTCTTCACCCTCATTCCCCCTTGGGGAAAGGGGGAAGTAGGTGGCTGGATGAAGAACACAACAGCGCAAAAGAGTGACGTTATGGGGAGGAGGAGAGAACACTGAAGCCTGAGACGTGATGAGAGAAGTCGGGTTAAGAAAGGAGAGATGCACCTGGGGCCAGAAGGATGAGGGGGGTTTGAAGCGGTTGGTTGGCGCAAAATACGGTTTTTCGGAAAATCTCCCCGCAGCCCCGGGCCATCTCGTAATAAAGGTTTTTCCCCTTGGGCTGGCAGTCTCCCCGGGAGTTTCCCGTCCCCAGGCTTTTAAGGGTTTTTTTGGAGGCCCGGGGGGTGCCCAGTGGGGGCACTGGAATAGCTTTTTCACTTCCAAGCTTTTCATCAAAGTGGAAAGGGGGTTGTTTCACTGCCTATCCGAAATTTTCACGAGGGTATCCCCGTCCAGGAGCTTGGTTCAGGAATAGGACGAATCAGGGGGAGGGTTGAGTATCTAGCTTTGGGGTCCTCCTTCTTGTTTTGCAGGGGGGGGGAAGTGTCCTGCTCTGTTGCTTTTAAGCAAGTAGCGGTGGGCTTGTTGTAAGCCCAGGGTCTTTACATACGTCAGCCACCTCCAGGGCAGGCTTTTTCACCTACCGCGGCAGATTGTCTCGAGCTTTTTCAAATAGAAGCAACACAATGGTAGAGTTTGTACTCAGGCGAACCATCTTCATCTCTTTTGATGGGGTTCCGCAGGCCCTCCAAAGGCACTGGTCGCATCCGAGCATGTGGCTTCCAAAGGGAAAAAATTTTTAAAACAGAGAACTTTTGAGTTTTCGTGCATGGTTTTCTCCACTGTTTCCCCTTTTTCCCGATGAAGTTGTCGTGTCAAAGCCTGATCTGAAAGTCTGTCCCAGGCCCCCTTGTTTTAGCTGTTCCAACATTTACATTGGGGCGCAGTGACCTCATCCTATCTGCGGTTTTGAGGGGTTTGGCCACAAATGGTCCCGTCTGAATCCCCCCGCTTTAACCTCTGACAAGGGGCCATAAAAACTTTCGGAATGGGGATAGGTTGTTTTTTTAGGGTCCCGTCATTTCATTGTTAGACAGACATTGACCGGTGGGGAAAGTAAATAAAATGTTCGGGGCCCTTTGCACCCCCCTTGCGTGAGGCTGTGAGTTTAAGGGGGTCTCCCCTGTCGTTCCTGAGCCTCTCCCTGGTCAGCGACTATCCCCCAGTGACTTCCTGGGGTGTGCTGTGCCCCCCCCAGAGCAAGCCGACTATTTGCTTGACTTGTCCCATGGTAGCTGCTCGTTCTTCCTCCCCATTTGATCCCCATGTGTTAGAGCCTGTCCCCCTGTATCTTTCCCCCCAGTACCCTGAGGTTCTCCCCTGTAGGCCTGGCTGGGTCTGGTACCACATTCCCCAGTATTGCATCCATAAAAGGACATCTACTATGTTCCCCCATCTTGATCCCGGAAATGAAAGTGGGTGACCCGAAGGGACGGGGATTAACCAGAAAGGGGAGGATGTGAATCCTAATGGGGCAGTAGGCGGGGGGTAGGAAAATGACATGGGAAGGGGCGGGCAGTGGCACTAAAGGTTAGGGTAGTCTGGGGGTTTTACTGGGCAGGGCGGGGGCGTAGGTGTGGTTACAGGGGGAGGGTGACTTGGAAAGGTGGGCGTCTCGGGGGGGTGGTTTCCCCATTCTTGCAGCAGTTTGTCTAACCTTTACTTTGCTCTCCACCCCAAGTCCCTCACCCTTAAAGGGCGTCGGCACAATATTCACACTTTCCTTTGTTTCAGAACTTTTGGGGGTGATACCCTAGGGAGCTGCACCCCCGGGGCCCACCCTTCTTTATGTCCATTTGTTACACTGTACCAGCATTCGCATCAAAAAAACATTCCAAGATCCTTCAATCTACCTTCTTTCTGTATTATCCCCCGCATTTCCTTCTTATCACAAGTGTTTCTGAGGTCATAAATCACACTTCAGTATTGCAAATTCTTTAGCTATTCATTACTTTCTATCTACAAGAGACTCTTTCTTATTTTTTACACTTAAAACCCGCAGAGGCGCTGTGCCTAAACTCAAAAATCAATGCCAAAAATTTTTGTTCCTATCTGCGGACACACCGGGCGACTCACAGACGACAGACGTTCAAAATGTTTAAAAAAACGATTTCAGGGAAGCTGTCTCAGCCCTTTCCTCTACACCCAAAGGAAACCTGAAATTTTGATTCCACCATAAATGAATTTGAATTTTCACAAAATGCTTTTTTCCCCCCAAACCAGCTGACCGTTATACTCGCGAACAGACTCAGAATGCCCCCTGTTCTCTTCCCCGCGGGGATTCTCATAAAACACTGAGGCCTCTAGGGGTTTCGGCTCCGGTGATTTCTGCTGACTTAACACCTTGCTTTCCCCGTTTGCTTTCAATCAGTTTTAAAACATTAAAACACTAAAACAGAAAATCCCACAAGGGGTTAATTTGACAGGTATAGTTCAATAGCTGGGCCCATGGTTACCTGTCGGTGATTAACAATTTAAACCAATGAAAATTGTCCCGCTCCCCCTGACGAGCAATCTGCTGGATAAGCAAAGTTTAAAACCCACTTACCCGGAAGATATCGAAAAGCGATGGGCCTTTTTCTCTATCTGCGTCGCCGTAGAAGCCTCCCAGCTCATTTTCGGTTAATAAATCAGTCAAAACCCCTGCCCCGTTGCAGGCGACATCTGTAATAGAAATTGCTCAAAGGGGTATTGTTTGTGGGGGTCTTTATTTAAAAATAACAAAAGGTGCACCGAGAAAACAAATCACAACATGCCTGTTGCTGTGAAAGTGCTTTTGATTTTATTCACAAAATGGGGTTTTTTTTTAAACCCCTTTGAAATTTAGATAAGAAGCATCACATGTAGTGTTTTGTGGGGTCTATTGGCACGTCTTATCTATGGACCCCTCCTCAATTTAGGAATGTCTGAACGGGTGTAACTTTTGACTAGGCGCCATCTTGGATTCACGAGATCTATACAAATACTACAGGCACCTTTTGTTTAAACCTTAATGAAAAAGATATTCCCCAGCTTTTTCATGCTGTACTATATAAGTTGGCCTATTAGTATATTAACATATATGTAATGTAAGTATTACTAACTAATACATTAAATAGAGACACAAAAGGGTCACACATATATAATCTTTGTTCCCATCCACAACACATGTACGCCGAAAGGTATGAATATACGCCAGGATATTCAGTATCACTATTCGATTAGGTTACCAGTTAATATTGCTGTTTCAACATATGTTAATTAAAAATTTTCAGCTAAAATTACAGATTGTTGAGAAAAAAAAAATTATTTTATTTTCAGAGCCTAACGCTAAAAACTTTGTGAAACACCTGTGGGGTTGATATACTCACTGCACCCCTTGATATATTCCTTAAGGGGTGAAGTTTCCAATATGGGTCTTTTTAGGGATGTTTATTACATTTTAGCACCTTAGGGTGTCCGCAAACCTGGAATTATGCCTAAATAAAATCATAAAGAAAATGAGACCCCAGAGTCCAGTAGGTGCTCCTCCTACTCTGAGGCTTGAGTCAAATAGCGCACTAGGGCCACATATGGGATAGCTCTGAAAATGGCAGAATCTGGGGAATTGATGTTGAGTTGCATAGAAAATTGCAGTTGAAAATCTGCAAAAAAAAAAAGTGAAATTTTGAAATTTCACCTTCACTTTGCTTTAATTTCTGTGAAATACCTAAAGGGGTAACAAACTTCCTAAATGCTTTTTAAAATACTTTAAAGGGGATGTATCACTTCTTCTGTTTGTGTGTTTCATTGTGCTCTCAGCTTCTCAGCTCTACAAATTCAGGGGCATTTCTTTCCCTCCCAGCAGGGTGTTTCTTAACTGATGACATCATCCTCCCTTCACTGTTCATGCTCGCTCCCGTGGCTCCCCCCCCCCCCCGCTCCCTGAGTCCAAAATGTCACTGTGTCGTTCTCCTTTAAAGCAGTCTTATTTTGTAAGTATGTTTACATACCACAGGCTTGCAGTCTAGACAATCTTCTATGAACTCTCTCCTCTCATAGCTGGAGGTTTGTTACATTTGAATTTAGGCATCGAGACACAATTCTGCTGTTTTCTGATTGTAGAAGCCCTGCAGTATTATTGGGTTTCTTCTGGCTGTGCAGAGTGAAATTGCTGTCGGTCCCAGAGAGGCAGCCTAATGCTCCGTCTATGTTTGCATTAGGCACCGGGCACAATTCTGCTGTTTTCTGATTGTAGAAGCAGGTGCAGTGCCTCTGTGTTTCTGTTGGCTGTGCAAAGTGAAATGTGTGGTCCCTTACTTTGAGTGAGAGAGGCAGGAATGCTCACTCCATGAATACGACTGGGGGGAACCGGACAGAATGTAAATTAGTAGAGCCGTCAGCCAATGACATGAAAGGAGGAGGAATACGACCAGCACTGGGGAACTGTGTTTACAGAAACAGAAGATAAGAGATCCTGTGAAAACAAGACAGCTTTGCTAATGACATCCAATTGCAAAGTTGCTTGTTTTCACTGCCCCCTTATTCTGAAGACCATTTAATGAAATGATACAACCCCTTTAAGGGGTCTAGTTTCTTAGATGAGGTTATTTATGAGGGTATCTAACATATATGCCCCTCAAAGCCACGTCAGAGCTGGACTTGTCCCTAAAAAATCTATTTTGCTAATTTTCTTGGAAATATGAAAAATGACTACTTAATTTCTAAGCACCCTAATGTGGTAAAAAAAAATAAAAAAAATTATGCCAACCTACAGAAGACATATGCTATATGATGGTTATAAACTATTTTGAGTGGAATAACTATCTGTCTTACACACAGAAATTTTTGAACTTTGAATATTTCAAGAGTTTACAAATTTTCAGATATTTTGTTATTTTTCACAAATTAACAAGGATTGTATGGACCAAATTTTATTACTAACTTAAAGCACAATGTGTCACGAGAAAACAATCCCTGAATTGTCAAAGTAAAAGTGTCAAAAAGTTATTCTCACATAAAATGACCACGTCAGATTTTAAAAACGGTGTTAAATCAGGAAGGCCAAAACTGTCTCCGGCGGTAAGGGGTTAAGTAGTGGTGCTCACCTTCAGTGTATATGGTATATTCCTGTTTTTGTTATTTGCCTCTCCTTTCTTGTTTGTGTTCTCCATTATTGGTTGTTTTATACTTGACATTATAGTGCTGCCTTTTACCTGCTGCTTTTCTATCTACATTCTGCTTTCTCCCTGAGAGTGGTTTATCTGTTTCCTATATTGGACTTGCTATATCTGAATGTAATAAACACATCTAAACCCAAAAAAAAAAAAAAAAAAAAAAAAAAAAAAAAAAAAAAATAAAATATGACTTTGAATGCATTATCCTTTTCTTAAAATATGAAGTTTAGCCTAAACTATCAAAACGGCTCAATATAATTTCTTTAGTCACTCAAGTTGCAGTGGCCTCAGGATACAATATATTCAACATATAGGGATCTTTAGTGGGACTCAACTTATGATGTTGCATGCAAAGCTTATCTTTTGTACATGTGATTAACTGGAAGATCCAACCAATTATCATGAACATGTTGCTTGTAAAATATCTGTATTAGTGAAGTGCATGCACTTTTTAGTGATCCTAGTATTACATGTCCTCTACTACTTTTTACATATGCTAGGTTGAGTGGCTTCTTTAGTCACCAGTTGAGGGTAGTCCCATTTTTCTTTTTTTTCTGGTACATTGTATTTAAAATACATGACCCAAAGAAGCTCCTGTCCTCGAAATAGAAAGTGGTTTCCAGCTTCCGGTAGCTGTTTCTGACCATGATATGCAAATTTTCCCAGTTTTTCAGAGTTATGTTTTCCATATACAAATGTTTCAAGATACAATGGTTGCCTCAGAACTAATTAATGTACATTGAGGAGCACAGTACTCCCTTCACCACATGATTTTATAAATGTGACAATGTACCAGTGCTTTATACCACTGTAGCTTTCACTTTATTATTATTTATTTTAAAGCATACTTTATTTCAGGGGGCGTTGTTGTAGAAACTGCTGGGTTTTGGGGTGCCTTAATGACTGATCAAGAACAACTGGATCTTTAATCCCTTAAAGGGGTTGTCTCATATCAAAGTTTCATAGGATGCATGAATGATATAATGCTGCTTGTTTGTCACTTCCTGGTCATGCTCTCATGTAATTAGCACATGAGCTCTGGTTATTCAGACTTCTATGATATTAGTCTAGATGCTACATTACCGTCTACCAGGACAGGAGAAGCTTCTGACTAATGTAATTAGTGAGTAATACTGTTGTTGTCTGAAAGATCTGATAACACACAAGCTCTCACACTTGCAGAGACTGTGTGGGGGGGGGGGTGGGGGGGGGGATGACATCACTCCCTGCTATCAGATAGAACATGCTTGGGGTAACCTTTTGAGGACCGAGTGCCGAAACTGCGACCGGTAAAAGACTTAGGCTCCGCAAAAGGGCGCCGACGCGTTGGTGCAAAGCAGGGAGGTGACGATGGGAAGCAGGGCCGCAAAACATTTATACGAGTGATGTGACGGCCGCTTTGCCCATCTACCTCGGCCATATTTTCCACCATACAGTGCCATATTGTGGTAGATAGCAGTGTAAAAGGTCAGCAGCGAAT
>JAODAL010018697.1:0-12500 GCA_025379985.1 Phyllomedusa bahiana | reverse complement strand
AGGCGGCGCCGGGGGCCGGCCCCCACAGGGGGGGGGCCCGGGGGCCCCCGCCGCGCCGGGAAACCCCCTGGGGGGGGAAGAGGGTGGGCGGGGGGCAGGGGGCCCGCGACCCCCTTGACATTTCCCCCCCCCCCCCCCCTTAGGTCCCCCCCCCCCTTTTTTTTAGAAACTTAGAGAGGGGGTTGGGAGACAGGTTGGCCTCCTTTTCCCCACGATGCTCCTCTGGCCCAAACCCCTTCCAGTAAATGGAAAGAACCGTTCCCCCCTCACGGGCTTTTTGTCCAACCCTCCTTAACCCCTCAAAGATGTTTATCAAGTTGGACAGGAGAAGGAAGACGGCCAGGGGAAACGATTCAGAAACCAACGGCTTGGGGAGGGAGACAGGAAGGATTGGGGAAATGCGCAGGGGGGGGAGGCGGGGCGGGGCTTGTAGGACACGGGGTTTTAGATTTTTGCGTACCTCAAAGGAACCCAGTATTTAGGACCTAACTTGTAGTGGGCACCCAAAAGCGAATTATTTGCTGGATAGCCAAACCTTATCGCCAGGCTAAAAATAAGGGCGAAGGCCTACGGTTTTCTGTCAGCCGGGATTTTAGTGCGAACCCAAAGCCCGTAACGGGGCCTGTCGGTGAGCTGCCAAGAGCCTTGATTCCTTTATTTGGGCATCCCAGGGTCGGGACATGACAAGAGGAAAAACAAGGGGGGGGGCGGGGGGGAAAAATTTGAAAAAAAAAAAAACCCAAAAAAAAAAAAAAAAAAAAAAAAAAAAAAAAAAAAAAAAAAAACGAAAAAAAAAAAAAAAAAGGGGGAAAAAGGCCCCCGGGGGATCCCGAATCAAAAGTTTTTAAAAAGAAAACTCTGCCCAGGGGAAAGATCAAAACCAATTATCCGGGCCGGGGGGACACAAAGTGCCGCAGGTAGGTACCCGTATCGGGTTAACCCTCTCTACCTGCCCGTTCTTTTGAGGGTGGAAATTGCGGATGAGAAGTCAAGCGAACTGAAATTTAAACCACAAAAACCCGCCTAAATTTTGCAATGAACGGGAAATCCCCTGTCAAAAGGACAATGTGAAAAGGGGAACCATGCGAGGGAAAAGTGACTGAAAAAAATATTGGGCCAGTGAGGGAAAGGGGAAACCCAGGCAGTGGGACAAAGTGAGCCTTTTTTGGAAAAAAACGGTGGGGCACCCCCAAGTGCCCCGTTTTTTCCCGGGAAAAAGGAGGGGAGGTCAGTAATGAAGTCCATGGCTCAGGGGCCCCAGCTTTTTTCCGCAAAAGGGAGAGGCAAAGAAGGCCCCCCGGGTTTGGAGAGGGCCTTACCCGGGGACAGGGGGTGCGGGCTAGAACAAAGTCCCTGACTTTCCTGAGAAAGGGAGTAGGCCACCATAATAGCGGGGATCAGTTGAAAGGACCTATGGACCCCCTAGGTGCCCGGGCCGTACGAGAAGCGGCCCCCCATTTTCAGGATCTAGGGCGCAAGGCGGGCCCCGCCATACGTTTTCCCCGGGGGGGAGGCGTTGGAGATCCACGGGGGGGCCGGACGAGTCGTCAGGGGGGCCCAATTTGTGTGGGAGGGGGCCTCGAAAAACCCACCGAAACCGGAGGAACGAGAGAGGGGCGTCCCCCCGGGACGTTTTTCGGGGGCCGGCCGAAAATTTTAAGGGAATTAAAAAACGGCCAAAAAATAGTGACCACCGGGCCTGGGGGGGTTCGGGGCTTGGCCGACTGCAGATACAGGATTTCTTGTGGTCTGTAAAGGGATATCAAAAAGGGTTTTGAGCCCCCCCCAGCGGGTCCCCCATTCTTCCGGGAGCCAGTTTTAGGGCCCCATTTAATTTTCTCGTTCCCCTTTGGTTTTAATTTTTTTCCCCGGCGGGAGAGAATTTTTTTGGGAGAAATCCCCCACGGGTACGAAGTTTCCCGGGAAAGGGGTTCTCTGGCAAAAGGGCAGCCCCGGGCCCGACTGAAACTTTCTACTTCCAAAATTAAACGGAGGGTTAGGGTCTGGGCGGGGCGGGGCCGGAGCCGATCAAATGCACTTTGACCCGGTTTTAAAGGCGTTTTTGGGGCTTCTTGGGGCCAGGAATTGGGAGGGGGTTTTCTTCCGATTTAAGGCCCCCAAGGGAGAAAAATGTAGAGAAGTGGGGAAAAAAAGGTCTGTAATTTTAGCAAACCCCAAAAAAGTTGAAGGGCCCGGGGGGCCCCCGGGTTGTGGCCTTGAAAACCCCCGGGCGGAGAGTTTTGGAAGGACATTGGAGCCCCCTATCTAAAGACATTTCCCTGGGAAAGGGTAAGGGGAACGTTTTAAACAGACCCCCCCTTTCCCCCGGGTTTGACAAAGAGCTGATGATTGGGGGAGTCCCCTGGGGAAAACCTGGGGACGGGGGGGCGATGAGTTCAAAATCTGGGGAAAAGATGGGGATACCCCAAAGTAGACGATTAACAACTAGGTGGGTCCTGAAAGTTTTCATTGACAAAATTCTGAAATACTCCCGGGGGCCGTTCCCAGAGACCGAAAAGGCAGAACCAAATCCTAAAAATGGCCGTCCCGGGGGGCTAAATGCCGTTTTTTCCTTCATCGCCCTTCCCCAAAGCGGGAAATTTAAAATTTTAGGCCCCCCAAGTTCCCAGTTAAAAAAAATATTTTTCGCCCCACGCAGGGGGGTCAAAGGGGTTCGGAGATAAAGGGAAAGGGTAGGTTTTTTTTTTGGGAATTTTTATTCCCAAAACCCCGATAATCGATGCAGGGGGAGGGGCCCGCTTTTTTTCCCCCCACGAAAAAGAAGCCGGCTCCACCGGGGACGAGGGGCTTTCGATTAAAAACCTTTGCGGAGGTTTTTTCCTTTTATGTACCTTTTGGGCAACGCCTTTTTTCCCCCCCGGGACGGAGAAGGGTAAACCCGGCCTTTTTTTGGGAGGGAAAAGCCCAGGTTTTCAGGTCAATGGGCAATCTTTAAAGGGCCCGGGGTGGAGGAAGCGTTTCAGCCCGACTTCCGAAAAGACATTGGCAAATTCCCCGGGAAGGAAGGTTTGACCTGGAGGAGGGGCCCTTTGGGAGCTTCCGGAAGGGGACTTTTTGGGGCGAAATTGCGGTTGGGAAAGGGAATTTAGGTGACACGCCCCCAACCCCCCAAAGCATGACTTCCCCTGTGCTCCAATCCAAATTGGGGTTTGGTCCTGTACCAAGGAAGGCCCAAAAAAGGAACCCCCGAGGGGGATCGAGGGGACTAAAAGTCGCAAAAGTTTTCCTTTGGGGAAGAGCCCCCAATTTTCAAGAAGAGGGAGCCCTAAAGGAAGTGGATAGCGTCCCTTTAAGGGGATTCGCCACTAACCGAGGGAAAGAAAATTTGGGTTTTAGCAACGGAGTCCCAAAAGGGGGACGAAACCTGGTCACAAAATTTTGGGGGCTTATAAGTTCCCTGTGATCCTAACAATAAAAGGGGGTGGCCTGGAAAAGGGGCTGGGCCCGGAAAAAATCACCAAAATAACGGGGAGGTCAGACGGGGAGAGGCTTTTGGGGCACCTAGGGGTTTGCCTCTCCTACGAGCCCCAGGGGCGGAATTTCCCGGGGGCCCCGGAAAAGTCCCCAATTTAAATTTGGGCCCCCAAACCCCCAAATAGAAGCCCAAAATTTCTTCAGGGGACGCGGAAACCCCCCTCCTGAGACAGGGGGGCTCTCTCGACCGCATTTTGGTTTTCCCTTCAGAGACCGTTGAAGGGGGAAGAGGTGACCGCCGGGGAAAGTGGGAGCCAAGCGGGGGGGAAAAGGGTGGACGAACGGGTTTTCCCTTGTAGGCGGGCTCTTGTTCCCCCCTTTGGCGAAGCGAATATCCACCCCGGGTGGCCAAATGGGTTAAAATTTTTCCAAGGGGAGGGTGGAATCCCGGCGGCGAGCTTTGCCTTGGGTTCCCCCCGAGAGGCCCCTTTCCAAAAAGGGGGCCACCCCAAAGCTTCGTTTTTTTTTCCGGCCAGCTCCGGAAACGGGGAGTGGAAACGCGTGCGGGAGGGGCCGAAGATGTGCGGGCCCGGTTCCTCCCAAAAACTGTGCGGAACCCCGGGGAAGGTTTTGGGGGTCCGCTTTTCAGAGGATCCCCCCCCCCGATCCCCTAGTGGCGTACCCCAAACCAAGGCTTTCCAAAACAAGAGGGTGGTAATGAAGGCCACCTTTGGGTCGCTCTTAGGGGAAATTTATTCCCCCCTCATTTCAGGTGGGTGAAGGGACTGGCTGATGAACCCACGGCATTTTTTTGGGTTTTCCTTTGTAGCGGGGGGGGGAGTGGCAGGGTGCAAGGGAAAGGCCCCCAACAGGTAGAGCAAAGGGTTGGGCCCAAGCAAAGGTTTCAGGTTTCAGAGGGGCAGAGGTGGAGGGAGACGAGCGCCCAAAGGTTCTCACCATGGCCGCAAGCTGGGGCGATGCGTTGCCCCCCTGCTGGGGGGACAGCTGTAGAGAAAAGTCCCGGAGATCAGGCAGAGGGTTCCCGGGGAATCCAAAAACCCTTTTGGGAAAGGGATGCGGGGAATTTGGGTCTGCTGGGGCCAAAGCAAGCGGGGGATTTGCTAAAACCACGCCAGGGGAAGGAATCTAATTTGCCCCCCGGGTTTTTACCAGAGCCCGCCGTAAAAAACGGATGGACTTGCTGCGGGGGGTACCAGGTTTTTTACCCCTGACTGACTTGCTTGCGATTGCTCCGGGGGATAGCGTGGTAAAAGAAAAAGTAATCCGGGGGCGGGATCGGGGGGCAGGCAGAAAAGGGCAGGGCAGGCGGCAGAGGGCCTGGTCAGGGGGCAGGCAGACGGTCAGGGCAGGCGGCAAACAGGCAAGGTCAGGAAACGTAAGCAGGCGGACTGGTACACGGGTAATCAGGACGGAACGGCAATACTCTCTAGACACTAGGTAAGCACACCAACAGACTGGCAGGAAGTACTGGGGGCGGATACCTTAAATAGGACCAGCGCCCGACAATAAACCAATTATCGGGACACTGGCCCTTTAAATTTAGAGAAGCCGGCGCGCGCGCATTAAGCGGTCGCCACGCGCACGACGGCCGGGACAGGCAGGAGCGGCGTTCACCGGAGCGCGGCCGGGTAAGAGAGGCGAGGCCGAGCCAGCAGAGGGGTGGTCGCGGGCCGCCGCGCCGGACCCCTGCGAGCGGGGAGATGGTCGTGGGGGGCAGCGGAGCCCGCGACCCCCGTGACAATGAAAAATTTATTTTTTTCTAATAATCTGCAATTTTAGCTAAAAATGTTCTATTTGTAAAAGGAATCCTGGAAAAAGCACCCCAAAATTTGTTACACAATTAGTTTCAAGTTTGGAAATATACTAAATTTGGCTGTAAACTGCTGCTTGGGCACATGGCAGGGCGTACAAGGGAGGGAGCGCTAATTGGCTTTTGCAACGCAGATTTTGGTGCCATGTCGCATCTGCAAGACCACCAAAGTACCAGAACAGGTGAAACTTTCCGGAGGTCACCTCGTTTTGCATTCAACACCCCTCATGAATTTCATCTAGGGGTGGATTGTGCATTTTGGGCGCACAGGTGTTCCATAGTCTTTTAGCATTGGGCCATAAACAATGGGTCGAATGCATTTCCGCTTTGTTTTTTTTGGTTTTCTGTTTTACAGGTTCATTGTGCAGGATAAATGACAGGATAACTTTATATTTCAGGTCGGTATAATTACTATTATATGAATTTTTTAAAATTTTTTTATGTTTTATTATTTTTTAAAAAAATAAAAATTGTTTCGGGTAAAATATGGTTTTTTTTTGTCTTTTATAGTTTTGATACCCAAAAAGTTTTTTTTTTTCCTTTACATGGGGGGCTGTTTAAAAAGGAAACTTTTTTTTTGAGAATGAGTTGACATTTTTTTTTGGTAAAATCAGGGGGTTTTACAAATTCTTTGCCCACTTTTTATAAGGTTTTTGTGAGGCTTTTTGGGAACAAAATAAAAGCAACCCTTGGTAGGTTTTATTTTTTTAAGGTTTTGGTCTAATTTACATGCTACCCTTTTACTCAGCAGGCCCAAATGATTTTCCTTTGTACACAATTTTTTTTTTTTAAATTTGTTTTGCTGCTTGTACAAAAATAAAAACCTTTTTAAATTAAAAAAAGGAAAACCCAGTTTGTGCATGCCTTGTTTTTGTGAGCTATATATTTTTTTATTTTCTGTGTAGCAGCTTTTTTTTTTAAAGAATGATTTAAACGTTTTTATTGGTATTTTTTTGGGGGGGCAAGGCTTTTTGGTCATTTCAAATCCATTTTTTTGGAAGGGGGGTGAAAAAAATTTATTGAAAACCCTTTAGTTGTGTTTTTTTTTTTTAACAGCTTTTCCCCTTTGGAAATATAGAAAAAAAAGTTATTTTTATTTCTGTGGTCGTTTAAAATTTTTGGGATACAAAAATTTTTGTCTTTTTTTTTTGTTGAAGCGTTTTAAAAAAAAATAAAGGTTTTTTTTTGTGTTTAAACTATCTTTTGATTCCAAAAATTTTTTTTATTTTTCGTTTTACAGAGTTTGGTAAGGACTTTTTTTCTCCCAAGATGAACTGACGTTTTTCATTGATACCATTTTTTCGCATTTTTTAGGACTTTTTTGATCGCTTTTTTTCCCCCTTTTTTATGTGCTGGGGGGTTTTGAAAAAAAATTGCTAGTTCTTGCTTTTTTTTTATCCCCTTTCCATTTTTGGATTAAAAAAATGTTATTTACGGGTGGGTCCCTTTATGATCCCCAAAATTATGCGTACTTTATTTCTTTTTGATCTTGTTTGAGCTGATTGCCGTTTGTAAAGGGAAAAAGGACATTGTACTTTTTTATTAAATTTTTTGTTTGTGTTTTTTACTGTTTTTTTTTTTCTCTTTTTTTTTTTAAACTTTTCTCCATAGGGGAATTGTATTAGCAGCAGCGAACATGCTGCGGCTGCTGCAGGGGACAGAAGGAACTCTCTCCTTCTGTCTTTCCTTTAGTTGCCGGGGATCGCGTTTGTTTGCGGCAGTTGGGGGTTTTAATCACCTTTTAAAGAGATTTACTTTTGTTTGTAAGCTTGCCCCTGAGGTCCCTTTTCGTCATTTTCTTAAAAAGGGAAAAGGGTCATAAAAGGGTTTTCCTTTAAAGGTGGCAAAGGGGCAAACCAAAAGTTCTCATTTTATATAAAAGACCAGGGCCGACGGGGAAATAAAAAGCAGCCTGGCACTAAGCCCCCCAGCACCCCTTTTTACAATTTTCCGCTTAAAAAAAATTTTCCCCTTTGTTCTCGCCCCCTCGCCCTTCTAAAATAAATTTACACTTTAAAGTGTTTTTCACACGGAGCACTTTTGTTTGAATTTTTTTATGTGTTTTTGGTGCGTTTTTGTGCAGAAAAAGGCAAGAGCAGTTAAAACCTGTACATTTCCCGCACCAAAAAAAAGCATCAAAAAATGCACCCAAAAACCGGGTCCGGGGGTGAAAGCCCCCCAACACAAGCAAAAAAGATTCGTGGTGCAGAGAAAACCCCCCATTCAGAGTCAGGGTGCACTTGCTTTACAACAGGGACAAGCCCCCCACTGACATAATTTGAAAAAACATAACCTACAACCCCACCAATCAAAATCCCCCGGGAGTCAAAGGGCACCATCCCATGAATAAGCATTGACCACACAGAAGTAAAAATGACCTTTACAGCAAAGGGGGCTCAAAGGGCTTTTATCTTGATGGTGGGTTGTTTTTCTCTTTTTCCTTTTTCTTTTTCTGGCCCAAAATCCATGACGTCTTCCCTGATGGGGTCGTTCCCTTCCATTTTTTTCCTGGGCCCGTTTCAAACATGCAATGTCACTATCGTCCTGTAGAATTTTCCCCAAATACATCTTAGACTCCTCTCTTTTTTAGCAATTTCTAACCCAATTTTTTCCCCAAAAAGCGTATTTTAGAAGTTTAAAAAATTTTTAAAATTTAAAAAAAATCAGATAATTTGGGAAGTAAATTGGGGATTCCCCTTTGGTAAATTTAAAAAGGGCCCCTTTCCCCCTTAAAAATTTGGGAGGTAGCAGGGGCCCTGAACCCCCTGAATTGGGGGGGGCCCCCCGTAATAAGGGGGGGGCCAAAGGGGGGGGGGGGAAAGGGGGGTTTTTAGGGGTGGGCCCCCAGTAAAAATAGCCAGGTAGCTTGGGGGTGCCCCCAGTAAAATAGCCAAGGGGAGGGTTGGGGGGTGCCCCCCAGTAAAAATTGCCAGGTAGTTTGGGGTGCCCACAGTAATAGCCCGGGGCTGGGGTGCCCCAGTAACTAGCCAGGGAAGGGGGCTGCCCCAGTAACTAGCCGGTAGCTGGGCTGCCCCCCAGTAAAGCCAGGTTGCTGGGGGGAAAAGCCCCCCCCAAGGGAACCCCTTTGCAAAAGGGGGGGCCCCGTTTGGGGCTTGGGGCCCCAAAAAGCCCGGGAACCCCCCCAGGCCAGGTACTGGGGTGCCCCCAGTAACTAGCCAGGTATTAAAAACTGAGGGGGGTGGGCCCAAGGGGGCCCAAAACTAGCCAGGTTGTGGGGCTGCCCCAAATTTTTATAACTCTGGCCCCCCCTAAAGGGGTGGGGCTGCCCCAAATTTAATAGCCCCGGTAGCTGGGGGGTTTCCCCCAGTAACTGCCAGGTAGTGGGGCTGCCCACAGTAAAATAGCCAAGGGGGGAGCTGGGGGGCTGGGGGCCCCCCGTAACTAGCCAAAGGGAGCTGGGGGCTGCCCCCAGTAACTAGCCAGGTAGCTTTGGGGGGCTTCCTTTGGGCCCCCCCGTTTTAAATAGCCAGGTGCTTGGGGTTTCCCCCAAATAAAAAGCCCGGGAGCTGGGGGCTGCCCCCGTTTAAATAGCCAGGTTTGCTGGGGGCCCTTCCCCCAGGGATAAACTTGCCAGGAAGGGGTGGGCCTTTCCCCCCGTAATAGCCCGGGGAGTGGGGGTTTGCCCCCGGTTCAATGCCCCCGGTTTGCCTGGGGCCCGCCCCCAGTAAATTGCCAGGTAGGGTGGGGCTGCCCAAGGGAACTAGCCCGGTAGCTGGGGATGCCCCCGTAAATAAACCAAAGGGAGCTGGGGCTGCCCCCAAATAACTAGCCAGGGAGCTGGGGCTGCCCAAGTAACTAGCCCGGTAGGGGGCTGCCCCCAAATATCTAGCCAGGTTATGGGGCTGCCCACGTAAAATAGCCATGTGGGGTGGGGGGTCTGCCACAGTTAACTAGAAGGTAGCTGGGGTTTCCCCCAGGAACTAGCCCGGTTGTGGGGCGGGCCCCGGGAAATAGCCAGGTAGCGGGGGCCCGCCCCCGGGAACTTGCCAGGTTTCTGGGGCCCGCCCCAGTAATCAGCCGGTAGCTGGGGCTGCCCACAGTAACTGGGCCCGGTAGCTGGGGTGCCCACAGTTAAAATTGAGGGTTGTGGGGCCCCCCAAAGTCACTAGCCAGGTAGCTGGGGGGTGGGCCCCCATTTTAAAAAGCCCGGTTTGCTGGGGCTGCCCCCATTAACTAGCCCGATAGCTGGGGCTGCCCCACTTAACTTTTTCCCGGGAGCTGGGGCTTTCCCAAAAGTTAAAAATAGGGGCCCGGTGGGCCAGTAATTAGCCCGCTAGGGCCAGTTTGTAGGCAGGGCCGTATGTAGGCAGTCAGGGGGAAGTATGTAGGCGGGCAGGGAAAGGGATGTAGGCAGTCAGGGCCGTGATTAGCCAGCTGAGGGCCCGTATGTAGGCAGGGTAGGGCCCAAAAAATAGGCAGGGGAAGGGGGCCCGTATATAGGGAGGGAGGGCCCGTAAAATAGGGCAGGGTCCCCTTTTAGGGAGACAGGGGTGCAGTAAAAGGCAGCAGGGTGGTAAAATAGGCGACAGGGGGGTTTTTAGGGGAGACGGGCAGGGGTTTTGGTTTGACCCGGGCGTATATCGGTTTGCCAGGGGGTGGTATTTTAGGTAGACAGAGCAGTTTATAGGCAGCCGGGAAGGGGATTTTAAAGGGAGACAGGGCAGTATATGGCAGCGGGCTGGTATTAGGTTGGGCCCGGGTGGGGATTAGGTAGGGAAAAGGGGAGCTTTGGGAAAACAGGGCTGGTATAAAAGGTAGCCAGGGCTGGTTTTATAGGTAGCCAGGGCAGCCCTATGGGCAGGGGCAGGGTGGTATATAGGTAGCCAGGGTAGCATATGGGGGAGACAGGGGGTATAAGGTAGCCAGAACAGTATGGGCAGACAGGGGGTGGTATATTTGGTGCCAGGGCAGCATTATGGGCCCGAAAAGGGGTGGGGATATAGGTAGCCCGGGCGCATTTTGGGGAAAGGGTGGTTATAAAGGGAGCCCGGGGGAATATGGGGGAGCCCGGGGATGGTTATAGGGAGGCCCCGGGGAAACATTTTTGGGGAGACAGGGTGTTTTATTGGTAGCCAAAGGGGTGTAGGGTTTTTAAAAAAAAAATAAAAAAAAATAATTTTTTGAGGTCTCTGCTTCCTCTTCTGTTTTTCCCCGGAGGCCACCGGCAAACAGAGTGCAGGGACGGGCAGGCGCGCGATGACGTCATCACATCGCGTGCCGCCCCCGCGGCCCCCTGGGAAACTGAACGGGGACGGTTAGAAAAAAAACCAAAATGTTTTAGGCCCCGGTGCTGCTTGCACCGCACGTGCGGCGGCGGCCGTTTAGGGGTGCATGGTGGGTCGGTGACCCCCGGGCCCTTTCGCCGTGTGGCGAGGGGGGGCCTTTTCGGTCCCCTGCCACAGGGAACCCGGGCGCTATGCGGGCTATTGGCCCGGCCCCTGTAGCCCCGGGCCCCCAGGGCCCAAGCCGGGACTCGGGTCCACCCGGGGGGAAAAAACTGGTCCCCCCGCGGGCGATCCGAAACCCGGCCTGCGGCCCGCCGGGGGAAATTTCCCGGTTTGCCCTTTGGGGGGTGGGCCCTTGGGTGGGCAATGTATTTATCGAGAATGGGCTTGACCCGGCCCGGGGATTTAAACTAAACATCAGTTTTTTTTGTGGAGCCCCCCATTTTTAGGGTTTAAAAAAGGGGTAAATGTGGGGTAAAAAGTGTTTGGAGGTTCCCGTAACACTGTGGATGTTGGAAATCACTGTGGTCGGCAATCAAAGTGCTGGAGTTCAAAATTTTACGAGATCTAGATGGTCAGGACGTTTGGGAGGAGGTCAGAACCAAATTTCCGGGAAAAATGGATTTTTGGGAAAATGAGAAATTCCCGCTTTACTGGGGAAAAAAAATGGTTATCTAAACAAATCCCTCCTGCCCCTCTTTTTGTATCTTGGGCCCAAAGTGTTTTCCCCCCTGGGAAAATGAAAACCAAGGAAAATAAAGGTTTTTCCTTCCTTTTCTATTTTTTCTCACCTTTTACTGGTAATTTTCCCCCAAAAAATTTAACCAATTTCCCTTTGGGGTTTAAAAAAGGGTAAAGGGGGGCTAAACCCCCCCCCCCTTTAAATTGGAAAGGAAATTTTTTAAAGGTGGTTCCCTTTTACTTCCAAACCTTTTCCCCAAAATTACCCCCTTGGTTCCCTTTTGCCGGGGATTGGAAAAGGGGCCCCAATACTGATTTTGGGCGGGGTTGTTTATTTGGGGTTTTGGGGGTTTTTTATTTCTTTGCATTAAAAGGGAAAAACCTTTTGGGGTGCCAGGGGAAATTGTTTTTGTTATAAAAGAGAGGGTGGGTGGTTTAATAAATGTATCCACATAATACCAGGGCTATATTTTTTTTCCCGTATGTGTGCGTAAGATGGGGGCCTGGGTGGGTGGGAAAAAGGGTTTGGAAATTCACGAAGTGGAAAAAGCCCGCCCCTTTTTTGAAAAAGTGTTTTTTTTACGCTCTCTGTTTTTTTTTTTGCAATGGGGTTTGTTTTTAAAATTTTACTTTATTGGGCTGTGGGATACTTATCTTTAAAACCTTTTTTTGACCAATTTTTAAAGTACGTTTTCTTTTCCCAATGACCCCGCATGTGTATATTGTACCTTTTTTGCAAAAGTTTGTAACTTATTTTCCCCGTTTTTAAATAAAATTTATTTTTGATTTAAAAAAAAAAAAAAAAAATTTTGGGAAACCCCCTTTTTTGGGCCACGACGGATATAACGTCAAATGTTGGTAAGAGGTTTTATGAATTTTATTTGGGGCATTGCCTTAAATTTCCCCTTCCCGAAAATTTGGGGCTTTCTCAAGCCCTTTGGGAGTACGTTCCCCCAAATGGGGCTATGAGTATGTCCCCCGGCTTTTGGTGGGTTTCATGGTCACAAAAATTTAAATTGCAGGCAGGAGGAATTTTTGGGTCCCCCCTGCTGCCCATTTTGCAATTTTCGGGCCCCTCTGAAATGTTCCACTTTAACCCCGGCAGCCTGGATGCTTTAGTAAAGCATCCAGGTTGTCTGGTGACGTCAGCGTGTCCACATTGCGTTGTGGGCCCTTGGGGGGTTTTAAGTCACCATGGGAAACCGACAAGCAGCAATCCCCGGGTTTTTACTTTGGGTGCCTTGTAACAGCGATCTTAAAAACCCTACACCCCCCCCTTTTCCCCCTTTTCAAATGGCAATCGCCCC
>JAODAL010018696.1:0-74061 GCA_025379985.1 Phyllomedusa bahiana | reverse complement strand
TTTTTTTCCTTTTCCTTTTACCTATGAAAAAAATTTTAAATAAAATTTATAAATTTAAAAAAAAAAAAGAAAAGATAGAAAAAAAAATTTTTAAAAAAAATGTGAAGGGTTTTTCTCTTTTAAATGTGAGATATTGTATTGGGAAATTGTTTTTTTTCTTTAAACAAATTGAGTGCATAAGTTTGAAATTTTCCATATATAGGGGGGCCATGGGGGTTTTGGAAATTATTCAGCCCAACTAGGGTGAGGATGATATGTGGGGGATTATTCGGGTCACTATGGGTTTTGAAAATGTTTTTTCCGGGTTTGTTGGGGGGTACTGTTCAGCCCACTATTTTGGTTGTGAAAAAAAAAAAAAAAATGTGGTATATTAGTAAGTCACTATGTGATAAATTTGGGTGATATTTTTTAACAATCATTTATGTAGGGGTGATATTTTGGGGGAAATTATTCAGTGACTATGGGGTTTGGTGATAGGGGGTCAGGGAAGCTTGGCTTTAAATTCACCCACTATGTTTGTGGTGTATAATGGGGTCATGTTTTGGGAGTTTTTTTCATCACTGTTGGTGCCCATGAAAAGAATGGGGTTTGTCCCTTTTTTAAAACTACAAAAAAAAAAGCGAAAAAGACAAGTTCAATAGATGAATAACATAAACTTTCCAATTTTTTGGTGCAAAAACCCAGGGGACAAAACATTTTTTAATTTTTAAGGGGGTTGTTCGGGGGGAAATCCCCACCACTTTCATAGAAGTAACCCCTTTTAATGAATTTTTGGACGCCAGATCTGGGACCGGGAACATTAGAAAAACCCAAGACCGGGGAAAAGGGTGGTGCCTGGCCAACTTGTGGAATTGGCTCTCCCAACGGGCCCTGAAATGAAATTTACCTGCAGAAGAACACCAGACCGGGGTAAAGGTGGTCCCTGACCAGACTTGGGTTTTGGGGCTCTAAAACGGCCCAAAAATTTTATGACCTCAGAAAACGGCCAGCCCAGGGAAAAGGGTTTGGTGCCTGAGCCGGGCCTTGTGGTTTTGGCCCTCAAAAACTGTCCTTTATGAAAGCCCTTTGCAAAGAACAGCCAGCCCCAAAAGTAAAGGGGGGCCTGAGCCAGACTTGGGGGTATTTTGGCTCTCCCCTCCCCCCGTTTAAGTTTGCAGATAAAACCCCCAAACCCCGGGGTAAAGGTGGGGGCCGAGCCAGATTTCCCTGTATTGGCTCTACACTCCCCTGAAATTTTTTAAAATGACCGCAAAAACAGCCCGGGGTAAAGGGGGTCCCCTGAGCCAGACTTTTGGTATTGGCTCTACACTGTGTTTTGTTATTTTTACCTGCAGAAAAAACACCCAAACCCCGGGGGTTTAAATTTTGGTCCTGACCGCCCTTGGGGTTTTGGGGCTCTACACTGCCCTTAAGTATGCCCCCTGCAGAAGAACACCCAGAACCAGGTAAAGGTGGTGCCTGACCCAAAGACTTTTGGAAATTGGATCTACATTTGCCCTGTATTTATGACCCAGAAAACAGCCCCAGGGAAAAGGGGGGTTCCCCCTGACCAGGCTTGTGGTATTGGCTCTACACTGCTCCTTTTATTTTTTGACCTGCAAAGAACAGCAAACCGGGGTAAAGGGGGGTTTTCGGGAGCCAGCCCTTGGGGGAAAGGGGCTCTACACTCCCCTGTATGTAGCCCCTGCAGAAGAACAGACCAGGGTAAGGGGGTGCCTGGGGCCAGACTTTGGGGAAATTGGTTTCTACACGCTCCTTTATAAAATAAACCTGCGAAAAACAGCCAGCCCGGGGTAAAGGTGGTGGGGGCCAAAAAAACCGGACTTGTGGTTTTGGGCCTCTACACTTTTCCTGAAAGGGAAGGGACCCGGGCAGAAAAAACCCACAAGACTCCAGGGAAAAGGTTGGTGCCTGAGCCGACTTGTGGAAATTGGTTTCTCACTGCTCCTTTATGTATGACCTGCTAAAAACAGACCCAGGGAAAAGGGTGGTGCCTGAGCCAATTTTGGGGTTTTGGCCCCCCACCCCGGTCCTTAAAAAAGACCCCCCAGAAAAGAACAGCAAGACCGGGGAAAAAAGGTTTGGACCCCTGACCAACTTTTGGTATGGCTCTACACTGCCCGGGTTATGTTTTAACCTTTCAAAGAACGGGATCAGGTAAAAGGTGGGCCGGGACCCAACTTGGGGGTTTTGGCCTACACTGCCCTGTATGAAAGACCTGCAGAAGAACAGACCAGGGTAAAGGTGGTCCCCGCCCCCAAATTGGGGTTATTGGCTCTAACGCCCTTTTTTTAAATGCCCTTTCAGAAAAAACACAAGACCAGAGAAGGGGGTCCCCTGGGGCCGACTTGTGGTTTTGGGCCTACCCTCCCTCCTTTAATGTATACCTGCAAAGAACAGCCAGCCCCAAGGGTAAAGGTGGTCCCTACCAGACTTGGGGGAAATTGGCTCTACACTGCACTGTTTTAAATTGACCTGTAAAAGAACAGCCAGCCCAGGGGTAAAGGGGGGTGCCTGACCAGACTTTTTGGTTTTGGCTCTACACTGCTCCTTTTTTTGTATGATTTTCCCAGAAGAACACCCAAACCCGGGGTTAAAGGTGGTGCCACCCCAGACTTTGGGGTTATTGGCCAAAACTGCCCGTATGAAAGCCCTTTTAGAAGAACAAAAGACCGGGGAAAAGGGTTTGGTACCTGAACAGATTTGTGGTTTTGGGCTCTACACTGCCCTGTATGTATGACCTGCAAAAACAACCGGGGGTAAAGGGGGGTGCCTAAGCCCCCCTTGTGGTATTGGCTTTCCCAACTCCCCCTGTATTAAACCTGCAGAAAAACAGACCAGGGTAAAGGTGGTGCCTGAGCCAGATTTTGTGGAAATTTGGGCTTTACACTGCCCTGTATGTAAAAGACCTGCAAAGAAAAACCCCGGAAAAGGTGGTACCTGAAAACGGGACTTGTGGTTTTGGCTCTACAATTTGCCCGAATGTATACCTGCAAAGAAAAACCAGACCAGGGTAAAGGGGGTTTCCTGGGGCCAGATTTTGTGGAAATTGGCCCCTTCCACTGCACTGTATGTATGACTGCAGAAGAACAGACCGGGGGAAAGGGTTTGGTCCCCTTGGGGCCGACTTGTGGTATTTGGTTTTTACACTGCCCTTAGGTATGACCTCAAAGAACAGACCAGGGGTAAAAGGTGGGGGCCCGGGGCCAGACTTGTGGTATTGGCTCAAAAACTGCCCCCTTTATGTAGGACCTGCAGAAAAAACATCAAGACCAAAATTAAAGGTGGTCCCTAACCAGACTTGGGGTAAGGGCTCTACACTGCTCCTTTATGTATGACCTGCAAAAGAACACCAGACCGGGGAAAAGGGGGGCCCTGAGCCAGACTTGTGGTATTGCCTCTACACTGCACTTTTATTTATGACCTGTAGAAAAACCCGGGCCCGCCCCGGGAAAAAAGGGTGGGGGCCCTGACCCCAGACTTTTGGTATTGGCTCAACACTGCCCCCTTTTATGAAAGGGAACCTGCAGAAGAACACCCAAACCCGGGGGGGAAAAAGGGGGTCCCTTTTGAGCCAGACTTTGGGTATTGTTTTCCTACACTGCCCTTATGTATGACCTGTAGAAAAAAACACCAGACCAGGGAAAAAGGGGGAACCTAGACAGACTTTTTAAAATTGGCTCTACACTCCCCTTTTAAATTTATGCCCTGCAGAAGAACAACCGGGGAAAAAGGGGGCCCTGAGCCAGATTTTTGTGGTTTTGGCTTTACACTGCCCTGTAGATGACCTAAAGAAGAACAGCCCCAGGGTAAAGGTGGTGCCTGACCAGACTTGTGGGTATTGGTTTTTAACCTGCCCTGAAAGGTATGACCTCCAAAAAACAGACCAGGGAAAAGGGTGGAAAACCCCTTAACAGACTTGTGGTATTGGCTCACACTGCCCTGTATGTATAAACCTGCAAAGAACAGCCGCCCCTTAAAGGGGGTTTCCCCTAGCCAACTTTGGTATGGCTCTACACTGCCCTGTTGAAAGCCCCTGCAGAAAACAGCCAGCCCGGGGAAAAAGGTGGTGCCTGAGCCAACCTTGGTTTTTTGGGGCTCTACACTGCACGTATGTATAAACCTGCAGAAGAACATTTTCAAAAAATTCTGCATTTCCCTTTAAAAGCGATTTAGAACTCACCTGTTACCCTTTTTTTTCCCTTGTCCAAAACCCCTTTAAATAAATAAGAAAGCAGTAAAACCATGTATACTGACCTGTACTTTTAAAGGGGGCCGCAATAACCCCCCAAATTTATTTTGCATGCCCCTCACAAAATTACATGTAAGACAAAACCGGATAAATAGTCCCCCGGCACTGTACTGTAAGGGGGTGCAAACCTAGACCACCAATCACGCATGCACCTCACTAAAACATGTAAGACAGTACAGGATATAAAAGCCCGGGCACTGTATTTGTAGAGAGGCCTAGAACACCACCAAACCCCAAGTATGCACTTCACTAATACTGAGGTTTTACGAGTAAACAGTCCATGATAATTGTCTGGATCAGCGTCTGGGACATTGTATCTTGTAAAATGCTGTTAACTGACAATGTCCCATTGTATGTTAAAAACTTTGTATCCTGAGGCCATTGTAACTTGAGGGATCACTGTACTGCAATAAAGGATGAAAAACGGAGACCGATTAGTTTTACAGGATTACAGTCATCAAGACAAGAATGTGATAGGGCGACAATACGAGTTTTGCTGCTTCCTCAGTAAGAGAACAGTGAATTCTGGCGACAATATTGAGGAGCAGGTGATGTGAGTGGGCAATAACATTGAGCAGAGATCTGCTATGCTTGTGTATTGTTTAGCTTATTAGAATGAATCACCAGGTGGATGTTTGGAGAAGGTACATGGGAAATGAGCTATGACTCTGCAGCAACACTTACTGAGTGTAGCATTCCTTAACTTACATCAGACTCACTGAGCCTTACAATGTGAATGGGATTAAAGCCAACCATGTTCATCTGCAGACAGCTTAATTGGGATGTTTGCCCCTCATCAGTGCAGAGTAAAATACTGGTTGGATGGGTGAGAGGCTGTAGAGGTAGCTCAAAAGGGATAACTGTCTTCATTAGTCTGTAAATGAATATATTTTTGGCTTTAATCCCATTCACATTGCAAGGTTCAGTGAGTTGGATGTGATTCGAGGAATAGTATGTCCAATAGATGACGCTGTATAGTTCTAGGGAGACCTGTATGATCGGTTTTTCACCCTTTTCTACTGTAAAATGCGCCTAAGTGAGCCGGGTACAATGCGCCTAAAGGATGCGTTAGGTGCATTGTTCGTAAGGGTATGTTCACACGGGGTAATTTTGGTGTGTATTTGCGCTCTAATACAGGTGAGATGCGCGCCGAAATTATGGTAATCCATAGTTGTCCTAGAGAACTATCGATTCCGCCTCTTCTTCCCGCTCGTACAATAAGATCGTATTGTACGCGTGGGGAGATAAGTGACATGTTAATAACTTGCAGCAAAAACGCATATTCGCCTCGAGTCATGACTGTCAATGGGACCGGCGGGCTACCGCCACCCCCCCCCCCCCTCCCGCTCTGCTGGAGTACGCGCATATTAGCACGACTCCCAAAGCACCCAGCGTAATTGTGGCCGTACTGTAAGTGCCGCAATTACGCCGTGTGACCATAGCCTAAGACTCGACACTTTCTAATGCGCCTAACATGAGGGGGCGTTCTAGGGGCGTCGCACCACACTCGTAATATTAGACACATATATGAATGTAGGCGCATTACCGCTCAGACAGGCAGACCTATTCCAATGTGCTCTGCCTGAGCCTGAGGAGTCGCAGTGGAGCTGGATTTGGTGTTAGGGAAAAAAATGTCCAATATTTCTCAACTTCCACCAGTGCAATAATAAAAAGTCATTTCTGATAATTATCAAACTGTATAAAATTCAATTATTTAAATGTAAGAAAATTTTATCCTATAAAATGAAAATAAAAATATATAATATCCCAAAAATAGAAAAATCTCCTATAAAATGTATTTAAAATTAATAGAATCTTAAACTAATTTTACATTAAATACTCACTGATGATATTGTTAAGATTTTTACATTTTTACTCTATTAAATTTGAAATGTATTTTTGCTGCTCTCAGCCTTTATTCTACATACAGCAAGAGCCGACACAGCACAGGTCTTGCTGGGACCTGTGGTCCACCAAGCAGGATCAGTCCCAATAGTTTTCTATCACTGACATGCTATTCTAATGACTTCTCTTATTTCCAGCCTATCTATGGCCTTTATATATGTTTGGGGCATTACTAATGCGCCTAAGGTCCGTAATGCGCCAAACACACAGGCGAGGGGCGGAGAACAGTACACACCATTTATGATCACACAAAAACCACTTTCATACATTCAGGCGTATTATACACTGAAAATGAGACTCGACTATTCGCTTCGATGCGCCTTCCTTCATACATATCGCCCCTAGTTCTTTTCCTATATGACTTTATGGATATATGTGTGACCTATATACGGCAGAGCTTGCCTCCCTAGCCTGACCTATAGTTCACCTATGACTATCTTCCTAATTGCAGCTCGTTATATATTACACATGTTTTGACTTTAAATTCCTGAAATGTCAATTTAATATCAGAGCGCTACCGCCATACCGATGTAATCTGCTGTGTAAATACATCGAAAGCAGCAAGTCATTATCTTATTTAGGTTAAAGTAACATTGAATTAGCGCTGATGGGTGTTGGAGGTCCAATGCAATGAAAGCCGTATGTCATACCCTGATGAGGGGAACCGCCATGTGCTGCACTGTTTAATGTCGGCCTCAGCGATGAACGCATTGATGTTACCAACATTAACCGGTTCCCGACCAGGCCTCCCCCGCTCCTCCAAAACCTAACCAGGCACCTTTTCCTTTTTCATAGTCCATGCAGGCTTGAACGCTGTAATACTTTCTAGCACTCGATTATTTTACCAATTTTTTGCCTTTTTTCCATCATACGTTAGGCTTTTTATATAATTTTTACATAAGATTATTATTATTATTATTATTATTAGAGGTAAAATAGTTTTCCCTAGTTTCATTTTTTGCATATTTTAGTAGGGGTTAAAAAAGACCCAATCCTAAAAAATTTTAAACCAAGGGTGGGTAAAATTGGGTTGAAGGGGGGGAGACAAGGACATTAAAGGCCCATCCCCCCCCACTGGGAATGCCTAAAAAACCCCCCAAAAAGGCAAGAACCAATTGTGGGGGGGAGACCCCATCTTTGCCCCCAGACCCCTCCACCTCCGGTCCAAAATTTTACATGGTTTACATCCCAAATTAATATTTCTTTAGTTTCAGGTAGGTATCTAAGCCTTTTCGGGAAACCCACTCATCTTTTTCCTGCTGGGGGCCCAGCTCCTCAGGGGGCTTTTCCCACGGGATTCACAGTAAAGAACGCTTTTTCCCCTCTGGCTTTTTAAAACCCATTTTCTAAATTTTTTTTTAAAATTAATTTACTTTTTTAACTGCAAAAGTGACGCTAACGTAAGTTGTACCATTACAAACATAGACGCAGTCCTTTTTGTTTGCTTTTTCTTTTATATATAGTTTTAATTTTTTTTAAACATGCCCCTCAATTGGGCCTTAAGGTCCATTTAAAAGTAAAAAAAGTCAAAAAACCTGGGAAAAACGAACAACATTTACAAGGTGACGTTTCGGGGGGAACACCTCCTTTCCCTAAAACCCAGTGGCGTGGGACCGTCCCTCGGACGTAGCACTTTTTTCCCGAGGGGTCATCCAAACTTTGCCGTGCTTCTACTCCCCAAAAACCTTTTCATAGGGAACATTCTTTTAAATTTGGTTATGGCCTATCTCCCTGTTTTTTTTTTTTGTTCGAAATCAAGGTTTTTTGATTTTAATTCTATCAAAATTGTGACATTAAGGCCCGGTTTGCAGGGCAATTGGGAAAAAAATTTTAAGCTATCTAAAAAAGAAAAAGCAAAAAAAAAGGGGACTGGGCTATGTTTGAAGGGTTTATAGCTATTTTAGAGTGGGAAGGTTCTCTTTTTGGGGTGGCGTTGTGGGTTTTATCCCTTGGCTTGGTTCTAAACCTCTAGGGTGGTCCCTATATGGCGGTGTTGTAGGTTTTTTCCTGAGCGGGATTCGGACCTCTATGGGGTCCCCCTTTTATGGCGGGTTTTGGGGTTGGTTATACCTGACTGGGGGTCTGACCTCTATGGGGTCCCTTTATGGAGGGGGATGTGGGTTTATACCTGAGCTGGTTTTCTGTCCACTTTTGGGGTTCTCTTTTTGGTGGTTTTGTAGGTTATACCTGAGCGGGGGTCTGACCCCCTCTGGGGTTCTTATAGGGCAGTGTTTTGGGGTTATTTTTATACTGAGCTGGGGGTCTAAACCTTTTGTGGTCTCTATATGGGGGTGTTTTTAGGTTATCCCTAAAAGCTGGTTTTCCCTAACCTTCTGTGGTTTTCTAAAATTGGGGGTGTTTTTGGTTTAAACCTGAGTGGGGTCTGTTTCTCTATGTGGTCTCTATATGGGGGCTTTTGGTAGGTTATAACCATGGGGTCTGATCTCTATTTTGGTCCTATAGGGTTTGGTGTTGAGGTTTTTAACCTGAGCGGTGTCTGACCCTATGTGGTTTATATGGTGGTGTTGTAGGTTATACCTGAGCTGGTGTCTCACCACTATGGGGTCTTATATGGGGGGTGTTGTAGGTTATACCTGAGCGGGGGTTCTGACATCTATGGGTCTCTATATGGTTTTGTTTGTGGGTTTTATCCCTGAGCTGGGGGTCCACCATAGTGGTCTTTTTATGGCGGAGTTTTTGGGTTATACCTGAGCGGGTTTGTTGACTTTTCTATGTGGTTTTTTCTAAAAGGTTGTGTTGTGGTTATTCCCTGAGCGGGGTTTTCTGACCCCCTATGGGGTCTTAAAATGGGGGGTTTGTTGTGGGTTATCCCTGAGTGGGGGTTCATCACAAAAGGGGGCCCATATAGGGCAGTTTTGTATTTTTATCCCTGAGGGTGTTTTGACATTTTGGGTGGTCTTTATAGGGTTTGTGTTGTAGGTTACCTGACGGGGTTTTCTGCCCTCTAGGGTGGCTCTATTTTGGTGGGGGGTTTTTGGGTTTATACCCGAGCTGGGGGTCTGACCTCTCTGGGGTTCTTATATGGCATGTTTGAAAGGTTTTTAACCTGAGTGGTGCCTGACATCTTTTGTGGTCCCCTATTTTGGCGGGGTGTTTTTTTGGGGGTTATACCTGAGTGGTGTTTTGACCCTATTGGTCTCTATAGGTGGTGTTGTAGCTTATACCTGATTTGGTGCCCTGCCCTCTGTGTGGGCCCTATGGGGGGTGTTGAAAGGTTTATCCCGAGCTGGAAATCGACCACTATTTGGCCTATATGGCGGGTTGGGTTGTAGGTGGAAACCTAGCTGGTGTCTGCCCCACTATGTGGTCTCTATATGGGGGTTTGGTTTTTGTAGGTTTTTACCTGAGCTGGTGTCTGAATCTATGGGGTCTCTAAAAGGTTGTTTTTTGTAGGTGATACCTGACCCGGGGTGTCTGACCTCTTTTTGTTGTCTCTAAAAGGGGGTGTTGTGGGTTTATACCTGAGCTGGTTTTTGGGGAACCATTCTGTGGTCTCTAATGGTGGTGTTGAAAGGTCAAACCCGGGCGGGGGGTCTGATCTCTTTTGTGGTCCCCTATAGGGGTGGCTTTTTTAGGTTATACCGGGACTGGGGGTCTGATCCTTATGGGGTCTTATATGGTGGGGGTTGTTAGGTTATACCTGGGGCTGGGGTCTGATCTCTATGTGGGTCTCTTATGGTGGGTTGTGGGGAAATCCCTTTGGAGCGGGTGTCTGACCTCATGGGGTTTTTTTATTTTTGGTGGTGTTTTTTGGTTAAAACCTGACGGGTTTTTTCAAAAACTATGTGGTCTCTATATGGGGGGTGTTGTAGGTTAAAAAACCCTGGGGTTGGGGGTTTTTGACATTTTATGGGGGTCTCTAAAAGGTTGTGTTGTGGGTTTTATACTGAGGGGTGTCGACCTCTATTGGCCCTCTATATGGTGGTGTTTGGTTTTCCCCCGAGCTGGTGTTAAACCTCTCGGGTGGCCCTCTAAAAAGGGGCAGTGTTGTAGGCTTTACCTGGGGCTGGTGTCTAAACATCATTTTGGTTTTCTATATGGCAGTGTTGTGGGTTATACCGAGCTGGTGTTGCCCTCTTTGTGGTCTTTTATAGGCGGGGGGTTGTAGGTTATCCCTAGTGGTACCCTAAACCAAACTATGTGGCCCTCTATAGGGCAGTGTTGTAGGTGATACCTGAGCTGGTGTCTGACCCCCTATTTGGTTTTAAAAATGGCGGTTTTGGGTAGGTTTTTACCTGAGTGGGCTGGACATCTTTTGTGGCCCTCTATAGGGTTTTGTGTTTTTAGGTGATCCTAAAGGCGGGTGTCTGACCTCTTTGTGGTCCCAACTATTTTTTGTGGTTTTTGGTAGGTTAAAACCCGAGCTGGTGTCTGACCTCTTGGTTTTTCTATATGGTGGTGTTTTTTAAGGTTATACCGGGAGTTTTGGTGTCTGACATTTTATGTGGTCTCTATATCCCAGTGTTGTGGGGTTTTTACCTGAGCGGGTGTCTGACCTCTATGTGGGCTCTATGGGGTTTGGGGGTTTGTTGGGTTTTTCCCTGAGGGAAATCTGACCACTATGTGGGTCTCTATAGGGCAGGGGTTGGGTAGTGATCCCTAGCTGGTGTCTGCCCCCAAAGTGGTCTCAAATAGGGTTTGGGTGTTTTTAGGTTATACCTAGCGGGTTTTTCTGCCTCTATGTGGTCTCAAAAAGGGCAGTGTTGTGGTTATACCGGGGTGGGTTGGCTAAACCTCAATTTTGGTCTCTAAAATAGTGGGGGTGTAGGTTAAAACCCTGAGCGGGTGTCTCCTCTATGTGGTCTCAAATATGGGGCTTTTGTAGGTTATACCGGGAGCGGGTTTGTTGTTTTCCCCCTTTTGGTTTTCTCTATAGGGCGGTTTTTTGAAAAAGGTTATTCCTGAGCGGGTTTGTCTGATTCTTTTTGGCCCTCAAATGGCGGGGGTTGTGGGTTTATTCCTGAGCTGGGGTCTGATCTCATGTGGTCTCTATAGGGCGGTGTTTTTGGGTTTAAATAACTGAGCTGGTGTCGGGACCATTTGGTGTGGAAACCCCAAAGAACATTTATGCTATCTATCATACAGAAAAAACCTTTGAGACTCTCGGTTTCACATTTTTTTTGAAATAAAGATTTTTTTAAGCTGCCCACACTTTAACGTGATCTAAAAAACGGGAAATCCTTTTCCTATTTTTAAACCTCTAAAATCGAGCCAATCAGGCCCTCGCTGGGTCAACCGACCTCCATTATTCAGAGAGAAAAAATAAAAAACAACACCCACCTGCAAGCTGCCCTTCTTATGACAGCCTGTGAGAGTTGGGCGGGACAGAAACACAAAATGGAAGCAACCCTTTCCTTCCCATATAGGTTAAAATCAATGTACACCAAGTATAACGTATGTTTCTGCACACAAAAACATTTCTGAAAAAACGTATGCAAACCTGGGTGCCACTGGCAGGGCTGCAGCACACATGTAATTATACATGTACACACACAGACCGCCGCCAGCGGCACATTTCTGCAAAAAGGGCAATACACTACGTGGAAATCCCTAAAGAAGCATTTATGCTGTCTATCATACATGAAAAAACCTTTGAGACTCTCGGTTCACATATTTTGATCAAAAGATGGGCAGCTTGCAGGTTGGGTGTTTTTTATTTTTTCTCTCTGAACAATGGAGGTCGGTTGACCCAGTGAGAGGCCAGATTGGCTCGATTGAGAGGTAAAAGATAGCATAGGACTGCCCGATTTTGAGATCACGTTGAAAGTCGTGGGCAGCTTAAACATCTTTTGATCAAAATATGTGAACCGAGAGTCTCAAAGGTTTTTTCATGACCACTATGGGGTCTCTATATAGTGGTGTTGTAGGTTATACCTGAGCTGGTGTCTGACCACTATGTGGTCTCTATATGGCGTTGTTGTAGGTTATAAGTTTGTTATCGATGAAGTATATATTTATTCCTGTGAGTAGTTGTGTTGCTTGGGGACCCAGCGCCCAGCTCTGCCCAGGGGCCTATAATGCTGTTAAGACAGCCCTGTTCAGACTCACACATCCTGGTCATACTGTGGGTGGGTCTATAGCAGTGATTGACATATCAGTTCTGCTGTTCCTAGCTTATCCTATGACAATGACATGAGTGCAGGAAATAGTACACAAGGCTATGGAGCTTTAATGGGTTAAAGCTCAACAGTATGTATCATAAACAAGCCCCAGTCTTTCAAGATAAGGAGCACAGCAGGGAGTCACCATCCTAACCACTGCTTCAGTCTGTTAGATCAGAGAGAGGTGACCCGTAACTAGGGAAACTTGTGTACAAAATCAAGAGATAAGAACTCTAACAAGAAGCAAAATCAGAACAGCAATATACAGTATCTTACAAAAGTGAGTACACCCCTCACATTTTCATAAATATTGTTTAAAATCTTTGCATGGGACCACAATGAAGATATGACACTATGATACACTGTAAAGATGTCAGTGTAAAGCTTGAATAACAGTGTCAATTTGGGGTGCCCAAATGCAACACACAGTAAAGAACAAAGTGAGTACACCCCTAAGTGAAAATGGACAAATCTTTTGCGGTCCGATCCTGTGATTTACGTGTTACAGAATTTTAAGGTCCGTCCCTAATTTGATGCTAACGTAAGTTAGGTCATTGTCACTTTTCCATCACAGACAGTTATACAATATATAAAAAAAATAACAGAAAAATGGGATGTTTTTTGCTCACGAACACAAGGCCATACTTAAAGTATAGTAGGGCCTTGTGTTTGCGTTTTCCAGTTATATAAGTGATATAAAGTTTTACAATTGTCGGGGGCAGAGCAAAAAAGCTGTGTTTTTTTATGTTTTATTTAGTGTGTATATTTTTTCAATGCTTTATTTTACTATAAAGTCAGAAAAAGACAACCACCTTTAATAACCTTCATAGAAGGCCAGCTGAGCAGGTAAGACACCAAGGTAGACATATATGAAATAAGGCGCTTTGAAGTGAATGGTCGAGTCTCGTTTTCAGTGTATAATGCAACTGATGTATGAAAGTAGTTTTTGTGCAATTATAAATGGAGTCTAAAGTTCCCGCCCCTCACCTGTGTGTTTTATCGCATTACGAAACTTAGGCTCATTAGTAATGCCCCAAACATGTATAAAGGCCATAGATAGGCTGGAAATAAGAGAAAAGTCATTAGAATTGCATGTCAGTGCATAGAAACTATGGGACTGATCCTGCTTGGAGGACCACAGGTCCCAGCAATACCTGTGCTGTGCTGGCTCTTGCCGTATGTAGAATAAAGGGGGAGAGCAGCAAAAATACATTTCAAATTTAATGTAGTAAAAATAAAAAAATAAAAAATCTGAACAACATCCATCATCAGTGGGTTATTTAATGTAAAATTAGTTTTAGATTCTAGTAATTTTAAATATATTTTACAGGAGATGTTTTTATATTGTATGGGATATTATATATTTTATATTAATTTTATATGATAACATTTTTTATTAAAGTGAAATAATTTCATTTTATATAGTTTGATAATTATCAGAAATTACTTTTTATTATTGCACTGGTGGAAGTTGAGAAATATTGGAATTTTTTTTCCCTAACAGCAAATCTTAAATTCGTCTCACTGCGATCCTCAGGCTCAGAGTGCACATTGGAATAGGTCGCCTGTCCCGAGCAGTAATGTGCTGGTTTTGGGCCGAACCCTTTCATATATGTGTCTTATATTACGAGTGTGGTGCGAAACCCCAGAAACTCCCCCTCAATTTTAGGTGCATTAGAAAGTGGTCGAGTCTTACGAACAATGCGCGAACACATTCATTAAGGCATTAGACAATCGTAGCGCTCACTTAGGGGCATTGTGCTCCAGAAAAGGGGGAAAATCCCGATCATACAGGTCTCCCCTTATGTTACAAAACAGGGTTACAATAGATATCAAGGGCACAATCCGTCTCGGACAAACACTCAGCCCCCACTGCTTCCTGTGCAAAGTGGGGGTGACCAGGAATACGTGACTCAATAACAGCTCACACTAGACCCTCACTCAGCCTACACTTTGAGCACCACACTTACCCAACATTGTCCATAACCCCAACTACACACACTTCCACCACCTGTCAAGAGAGTTAAAGGACTCAGCGTTACAGGTCACGTGCACCAGCAGCCACTCAAACTCTATGAAGATATTCAAGGTTCGTTAAGGCAGCAAAGCTATTGAACTATTAAAGTTTTAAGCTTTAGTATAAAAGTACAGTGCTCGATTACAAAAATACAAAATAACAAATGCACATAAAAATGTGCACAACAGTATATAAACAAAAGGGATAAAATACCGCAAAACAGAGTTTTACCAATTAGATCGATTCAAGGGTTGCTGAGGTGCTCAGCTTCAAGACAAACAGACAGAGCCACACTCAGTGTTAACTCCTGGCTCTGACACCCTAAGGTGTTTTAAGGAAACCTCAAAAAACCCTCAGCCACTCCTCCTGTTTAGGTCACAGAGGGGAAGGCTAATGACATGCAGGGGACACTAAGAAAGCCATAATTCCAGTTTATGTAATAACTTCTCTTAGGAGTCTTCTAATAAGATATCATGACTGCCAAGTTCCCAAGTATAGATTTACTAGCCCAGGCATACCAAATATGAATAGGACAGATTAATTAATTGGTCCGTTTTCCAATTTTGGATTTCTATAAAGCTTGTGGCTGGGCTCCTTGACCATAATCTCATGATTGAGTTATGGAGAACATGGATTATGGCCAAGATTTGTTTGATGTATATTATTTTTTTACCATTTTCATTTCCCATGTGCTCAGCTACCGAGGTGCCATAGGGATGGAGAGTCTGGTTTACATTCATTCTTCTTACACTTTTTCTCATTAGTATGTCTGTGTTAATTGGAATAGCTGCCAAAAGGACCAATAAGAACTGTGCATGCTAAAAAAAAAACTCTGACTGCAACATTTCCATACAACAGACATGATACATCACACAATATATTTACATGGAGAACAATTAAGCAAACCACAACATTTGACCCCATTTTCCTTACATCTTGTTTGAAAGAATTAAATAATTACCAGCATCTCTATAAGGCTTGGTTATCACACAGTGTTTTTGTTGCTTTTTTTTTTACCCTTTTTCAACTGCATCAAAAACGCAAGCAATTAAAAATCGTATGCATTTTTTGTTTATTAATCCTGATTACTTTGTAGCAAACTCTGATTTGAAAAACAGGTGAAATTGGGGTCAATTAAAGACATGCATGCATATTTATTGCGTTTCAGTTGTTTTCAACTACAGCATGAAAACCCAACCTCAGACTAGGTTCACATATTGAATTTTTTTTTTTTTTTCAACTACATCAAAAATGGAAGCCATAAAAAAAAAAAAAAAAAAAAAAAAAAAAAAAAAAAAAAAAAAACAAAAAAAAAAAACACAAAAAAACACCCACAAAAACAAAAAAAAAAAAAAAAAAAAAAAACAAACACCCAAAAAAAAAAACAAAAAACAACACAAAAAAAAAAAAAAAAAAAAAAAAAAACAAAAAAAAAAAAAAAAAAAAAAAAAAAAAACAAAAAAAAAAAAAAAAAACAAAAAAAAAAAAAAAAAAAAAAAAAAAAAAAAAAAAAAAAACAAAAAAAAAAAAAATAAAAAAAAAAAAAAAAAAAACAAAAAAATAAAAAAAAAAAAAAAAAAAAAAAAAAAAAAAAAAAACAAAAAAAAAAAAAAAAAAAAAAAAAAAAAAAAAAAAAAAAAAAAAAAAAAAAAAAAAAAAAAAAAAAAAAAAAAAAAAACAACAAAAAAAAAAAAAAAAAAAAAAAAAAAAAAAAAAAAAAAAAAACAAAAAAAAAAAAAAAAAAAAAAAAAAAAAAAAAAAACAACAACAAAAAAAAAAAAAAAAATAAAAATAAAAAAATAATAGAAAAAAAAAAGCAAAGAAAAAAAAAAAAAAAAAAAAAAAGCGCAATTTTTTTTTTATGCAGCTGGTACAATAACTAACTGTGATTTGGAGCACAAGTGAAATTGTGGCTAATTAAAAATTAAAGAGGCTGGTACTTAGGAAGAGCAGACCCTGCCCACAAAGAGACTGGTAGTGAGGAAGAGCAGACGCTGCCCACAAAGAGGCTGGTACTGAGGAAGAACACAGTCTAAGACTTTCTGGGTTAGGTATATAGGTTCCCCTCACTAGGCAGGTATATACGCCCTCCTAATAGGTAGGTATAAATGGCACAGCAATAAGTAGTTATATAGCCCTGCCCCCAATAGGTAGGCATATTGGACCCTCCTAGTGGTATGATATTTATGGGACTACAAAATGTAAAAGGCTGTGCAAATCTAAATATATACTTTGGAAACGTAAGCATGGTGAACACTGAAAGCAATGGTTATACATCTATTACATAAATTCACGGTGGCACTCTAAAGACTAAGTAAAACCTAAGTTAATATAGGAATATGGAAATGCTTTACTGCTAAGGAAAATATGAAAAAACCTGGGACTCTTAGGTTACAGTATTTGATCTAAGATTGTATTAAGCTCACCTCCCAAACACGTTCATGGGGTTCCCAGAGCAGGTGAGTCCCTACACTAAAACATGTTTACCTTGCTAGGTAGTCCATTCAGACTGCCACTTCCCCCGGAGTGATCGGAACCTGCAATTGAATAAACCACCACTGATATAAAAGAGGTGGTTGTGTGCAGCAAGCCAATGAGATTGACAACTCCCAAATAGACTACAAAATGTAAAAGGCTGTGCACATCTAATATATAACTTTGAAAACGTAGCATAGGAGCACACTGAAGGCAATGACATACATCTAATACATAAATCAGTGGCACACTAAAGACTAAGTATATATTAGATGTGCACAGCCTTTTACATTTTGTAGTCTATTTGGGAGATGGCAATCTCATTGGCTTGCTGCACTCAACCACCTTTTTTAAATTCGTGCAGGTTAATTCAATTGCAGGGTCATATCTACTCCTGGGGATGTGGCAGTCTGAAATGGGATCCTAGCAAGTAACATGTTTTAGTGTAGGGACTCTCCTGCTCTGGGATCCCCTTGACGGTTTGGGACATGATCTTAATACATTCTTTGATCAATTACTGTAAACTAAGACTCCCAGGTTTATCATATTATCCTTAGTGTAAGCATTTCCTTATTTTTTTTTTTTTTTTTTTTTTCCTATATAACTTGCAGCTATTTGCTTGGCTCAATCGGAGTGCTTGGAATGAACAGTGTGCGGAGTTTCAAAACAACCGCGTAAAAAACAGGAGAGAAAAATGGTAAGTAAAACAAACCTCTTTTTTTTAATACTTCAATCTCATTAACTTTTTTTTTTTTTCTTCAATTGCTGTTGCACAGATAATGGGCAGATTCATGGCTATTCAGCTGTCACAATCTGCATATGTATGACACTACTGGAGCAAGAGATCCAGGTGAATACCGCTGTAGCAGATGATGGAGCATTTGTAACTTGGTAGCTCATTTTTAGACCTAGAGGAGCAAAATGACCACTGGAGGGCGATTGACAAATGAAGAGAAGAGTTTGATACTCTTGGAGCAAAAAATTAGTTGGCTAATTGTGGTGGGTGGAGCTTTGGATCTGATGGAGGAGCCGTTAGCTGGTTAACGTAGACAGGGGGAGATCTTAGGGGTACAGAATAATGTAGGTCGCTTCTCCTCTGAGATTCCTAGCATAAATTGCCAAGTGGGTTGACCAATGCTGGGGAATCATGTCTCAGAATATGCAGCCCTAGTGGTACACTGCTCTGCTAGCAGCCGGAAGTGCAGCCTTCTAGTTGTAGGGGGGTTGGGGAATGCAGGTAAGAAAAGAAGTTGTAGGTTGTAGGGGATCTATAATCAGGAAGAAGGATAGAATAATTTGTCGCCAGGACCGCCTAAAACGAATGGTTTTGCTGGCTCCCTGGCGGCCAGGGTTCGGCATGTGGTGGACCGGGTGGATATATTTACTGGAGGGGCTGGCGATGTGACCCTGCTGTTGTGGTCCATGTTGGAACCAATGACAGATATACAACGTTGGGGTGGAGGCTCCTAAGAATAATTTTAAAGACTAGGCTCAAAGCTGAAGGGATGGACCTCCAAGTTGTGTTTCTCTGGAATACTGCCGGTTGCATGCGCTAATCTGGAAAAGACAACGGGAGCTCAGGGAGTTAAATGAATGGCGAAGTCTTGGTGTAGGGACAGAGGGGTTTGGGTTTTTTGAACACTGGGCTGATTTTTCATTGGGGTTCAATCTGTGTTCTTTCAGATAAATATGCACCTGATGGAAGGGGGTCTGCTGTGCTGGGGGGAAAGAATTTCTAGGAAGGGTGCCGGGAGTATTTTAAAACTAGGATGAGGGAGGGAGGACAATATAGAATTGAAGGGGCTAGATAGGTTTGAGAGTGGGCGACTATATCGGCGGGGTGGAGTAGTGGAATGGGGGAGGTGGAGATGACCAGTGGATATGGATCCATGTGTTGCAAACATGCAACTTGAGTTTGATGTACCCTCAATATCTCATGTATTATCTCATGCCATTCTACTAACTGTATATGTAATAATCGCATGCTGTCTAATAAAGGTATATATGTATAATCCCCGTGCCATTATTCTGAGAAGGGGAATGTATATCCCATGCCATCTACCGATGGAGAGATGTTTTAATCGAAAACCGCCATCTGAACAGGTACGTTTAATCCCATGCTGTCTACTGATCGGGTAATGTATGATCATGGATGTCTAATGAAATGTTAGATACTATCCCAAACTATTGACGGAAAGTGTAAAACTGGAAGGGAATTAAAATGTCTTTCACAAATGATAGAAGTCTTGCTACCAAAAATAGGGGAACTTGAGGCGCTAGTTGTAGAGGAGCTGATGGATGTGGTAGTATTGCTGAAAACATGGCTGGATCTCCTCGCATGATTGGGTGGTCAAACTTCAAGGTTTAGTATTAGGAAAGGACAGAGGAACAGGTAGGGGAGGAGGAGTGTGTTTATATGTAAGGAGTGATTTGAGCGAAAAGCAATTGTGAAAGAGGTTATACAGGGCGGTGTAGCTAATGAGTTTGGTTACATTGGGGGTGGAAATACAAGGTTGGATTAAGCTAGAAAATATTATTTTTTGTGTAATTTTAGACCCCCGACAATCACTGAGGTGATAGTAGACAGATGATAATATATTGGTGCGGGAACTCAGGCAGTTCAGTGTTATTAATGGGTGACTCAATTTCCCAGGCAGTGACTGGGTCACGGTTCAGCATCGACTGAAAATGGAAGGAAGTTCATCAATTCTGTTAGAGGATAAGTTTTTATGGGCAGTTTTGTGGAGGAAACCAACTAGTAAGTGATGCTTGTTGGATCTGGTCATTTTAATAAGCAGATCTTGTCGGATCGGTCACGGTTTCTGATAAAATCTAGGTACTGTGACACAGAATATAATTTGTTTTGCATAAACTGGAAAAAGAAAAACAGAGCGGAAAAGTAAAAACTATTTAATTTTAAAAGGGGCCAAATTTTGCTTATTGAGGGACGCAATACAGGACCTAGAACTGGGAGCAGCTATTAGCAAATAGTGATATAGAAGCCAAATGGAGGAGCTTTAATATACTTTGGGGAAATTTTATTGCAAAATTTTTTCATTGGGTAACAAGTGATAGGACGACTAAACTAAACCAACATGGCTTCTTCCTTCTGTTAAGAGGGCAATAAACAATAAAGAAGGGCCTTTAAAAAATATAAGTCAGAGGGCTCGGCATCAGCCTTGAAAAAATTTACAAAGAGCTTAATAAAATCTGTATAAAGTGATAAATGCAGCTAAAATTCAAATGAAAAGGCAAGTGGCTAGGATAGCAAGACTAACCCAGAAATTCTTTAAACTATAAATCCAAAAATCCAAAGTCAGAGCAAGTAGGCACCCTTATAAACCTGTGGATGGGGGAGCTGGTCTCTGGTGACAAGAAGAAAAGCAGTGGTTCTAAATAGGTTCTTCAGCTCTGTATTTACTATCAAGGAGATAGTTAGTTGAGGGGGGGTGGGCCAAGTGCAGATCTAGGTGGTGCAGTATGTTAATTTACATCATCTGCTTAATTTAATTCGGCTCCAGTGTAAGAAAAAAGTCAAAGCCCAATGTTAAATAAACTGAATGTGACAGCTCCAAGGCCCTGTTGGCTCATTCACCCAAGAGTCTTAAAGAGCTCAGCTGGTTATCAGTGTGCCCCTGTACATGATCTTTAGAGATTCCTTGGTGACCAGGTTTAGTGCCAGAGAATGGCGCAAGCAAATGTAAGTTCCCATCTTCATAAAAAGGTCTTCTAAGTCTTAGCCCAGGTAATTATAGGACCAGTTAAGTTTACCATCTGTTGTGGAAAAATGTTTGGAAGGGCTCATTAGGGGACTATATACAGGTGTTTGTTGCAAACAAAATATTATTTGGGATTGCCAGCATGGATTTACTAAGGACAGAAGCGTCAGACAATCTGATTTCTTTTTATGAAAGAGGCGGTAGAAGTCTGTGATAGCGGGCAGCTGTGGATATTGTGTGTTTAGACTTTGCAAAGGCGTTTGTCACTGTCCGCATATTCGTGTGTTAGGTAAACTAGAATCCTTGGTTAGTGATAAACAGTGTGTAATTGGATTAAAAATGGTGCTGGATCGTATCAGAGTGTGGTAGTAATTGATCTCCTACTCTGAGTGGTCCCCGGTGGTGAGTGGTGGTAAATGTCTTCCTACTCTGAGTAGTCCCGGTGGTGAGTGGTGGTAAATGACGCTCCTACTCTGAGTGGTCCGGTTGTGCGTGGTGGCCGCAGGGCTCAGTAGTTGGGTCACTTTTCTTATTTAATGTATTTATTATCGATATAGTGGAAGGGATCAATAGCACGGTTTCGATTTTGCAGGATGGACACCAAGCTATGTAGGGTAGTGCAATTCTATGAAGATGCTCATAAATGCAGCAGACCTGGACACATGTGTGCTTGGGCATCCACTTGGCAAAATGGGGTTCTATGTGAAAAATGTAAGGTTCTGCATCTGGGAGAAATAATATACAGGCATTCATATGTCCTAGGGGGAGAAAAAACTTGGAGAACCGCTTGTGAGAAAGATCTGGGCGTTTCTTGTAGATCATAAAACTACGGAACAAGCATGCAATGTCAATCAGCTGACTCTAAGGGCAGGTAAGATATTGGCGTGTATTTATAAGAGGCATGGTCGCGGGACAAGGATTTCATTCTACGCTGTACAATGCATTGGTGCGACCTCACTTTAGATATGCTGTTCAGTTCTGGGCATCAGTTTTTAGAAGAGATGGTAATAGAGCTAGAGAGAGTACAAGGTCGAGCAACCACAACTTATAAGGGGAATGGGCATCTTAGTTTGAGTGCGAGGTTAGTAGAATTGAAACTTTTTGTCTGAGAAAAGACGGCTTGGGGGGACATGATTATTTATATAAATATATGAATGGTTCCCTACATAAAAGTATGGGGAAAAATTATTTCAGGTGAAGCCCCTCAATAGAAGGGGACATTCCCTTCGACTAGAGAAAAAAAGATTTAATTCAGAGGAGAAGGCGTTCTTCACTGTAAGAACTGTAAATCGTGGACATAGCCTGCCTGAGGAGCTGGTCACAGCAGGAACTGTAGAGAGTTTCAAGAAAAGGCTTAGATACTACCAGGACTAAAGAATATTAATGCGTACGTAGCTAGGTAAAAATCTGGATCCTTGGCTGGTGGCGGCTCTGGGTCAGTATATAGGGTCTTTACTGGAGCAGGTTGGTTCTTGCCTTGTGGGTTTCGGGGCATTAACCAGAGGAGAGCCTGGGCATTAAGTCCTTGTCTCTCTCCCTCACCCACATTTTCCCACCCTGGTTGAACTCGATGGACATGTGTCTTCTTTCAACCTACTAACTATGTAACTATGTAACTATGTAACTTGAGGTTTTACTTAGTCTTTAGTGTGCCACTGATTTATGTATTAGATAGATATATACGGATTCCTCAGTAGGTGGTTAGTAATATAGGGCCCCGAGTAGGTACATGGGCCACCCAATTGGTATGTAGGTATATAAGTTCCCCTCAGTAGGCAAGTATATACGCCCTTCTAATAGGTAGGTATAAAGGGCCCACCAATAAGTAGTTATATAGCCCCGCCCCCAGTAGGTAGGCATATTGGGCCCTCCTAGTAGGTATAGATAGATATGGATTCCTCAGTAGGTGGTTAGTAATATAGGGCCCCGATTAAGTAAGTAGGTACATGGGCCACCCAATCAGTAGGTAGATATATAGGCCCCCCAGTAGGTAAGTAGGTATATACTGTCCCCCTGTAGGCAGGTATACACACACCCCCTACTAAAGATTACTTATCTCTCCCCGTTCCCCCGCCAAACAGCTCTCTGTGAACCCAGAATGGGCAGCATAACATCATCACTCCACCTGCTCCAGGACACCGCTTATAGAATCTACTGGGCCATAAGCCTAGCTATAGGTGGTGACCTTTTATTTGTTATAGGGTTTTTTTGCACTTTTTGATAACACATCTGTTTTTTCCATTTGAATTTGAGCAGTGTGCACATTTTATGTGTGTATTGCACTCTCCTTTCTTGGAATGACTCATAATAATAGGGCATTATCACATATTTTTGTATTTTTTGCCTTTAATTATACAGTGCTACCGCGGTATAAGTCATTAATCCGTTCCAGATCCTTGGAATTATACCAAACTGGACTTATACCAAATGAACTTTTCCCATAGGAAATAAAGGGAAAATAATTAATCCGGTCTTATAATAATAACAATAGGGTTATTGTGTATCATCCAAAGGCAGCCTGGATGAAGCTGTAATAGCGGGGAGCATGAGTTGTAGCCGACCGCAGGGTGACTGTGTTTCAGCAGAGCTAGATCAATGTAACTCTGCAGAGGGTTGAAGATGGGTGTCTGCCGGAAGGTAAGTGAGAGAGGTATCATCCACAATACTACTCCCATTCTCCAATGGCAACCTGGATGATGCTGTAATGGCAGGAAGTAGGAGCTGTAGCTGGTCACAAGGCGACTGTGTTTTAGCGGAGCTCGATCAACATAACTCTGCAGAGGGCTGAAGATGGGTATCTGCCAGGAAGAAAGTGAGAGAGGCATACCGGAGTCCCAAACCCCCTCATACACACTGTCACATACTGGGAATTAGCAGTCTACCATGCAGTCTATTCCACAAGTAAGCTGGAGCAGGAGAGGAGAGGATTGAGTGTAAAGATGTGGGGGAGACAGTGGTTATAGAGGTACGGCACTTATAAGAGGAACCATAGTGCTTGATAATAGAAGCCACATGGAGTGTCTTTTTGAGGCCAAAGCAGCTTGAGATAACCGGCCAAAAGTTCTGAAGAGCTCCTGTGTTATGCCTCTGCTGCCATGCAGGTCCAGGCCACCTGAGGTCTTCTTCCAAACAAGTGTTGTATACCATACAAAATTTTCCGGGTCCAAACAGGACTTATACCAAGCTGTGCTTATATTGAGGTACCACTGTATGTTGTTTAGATCCTGCTTATCCACCTCTCTTTCTTCAGATCCTATGTCTGTGCTATTTTACATATGTTTTAATATATTTCAGTAATAAACGTCATTATATTTTATTGGTGTGTTTTGATTATTTTTTGACTAATGAGCAATTTTTTTAGGTTATTTTTTTTTTTCATTGTAGTGTCTTATTTGCCGTTTAGGTGCGTTTTTTGGGCCAATAGCTTTCTTTTCTAATGGAGCAAGCTGTAGGTTTAGCCTTTGCTTAAGGTTGTAGAGTTTTTCTCCCTATACACCTCAATAGTTTTTTCTTCTTCACCCAAAAAATGCATGTGTGCATGACTTTTTTTTTTTTAATGCATTTTCTGTAACATTTTTCCACACTGCATATCATCTGATGGATCAAATGATTTGTGGTGGGAAAATGCAGCAGAACAAAAAACGGATTAAAAAAGGTATTTTTGCAAAATAAGAAATGCTACAAAAATGTCATTAAAAATGACAAAAAAAAACTTGTTTTTAGCTTTTTTTGGCCAATAAAATGCTATGCAAAATATAAATGTGAAGTGGCCCTTAAGGGTGTTATATTAGGCATTATCTTATATAATGGTATTCTAAAAAGCTCATGGGAATTCAGCTAGGTCTGTGTAGCGCCACATTGTATGTAGTGTTCCTCAAGTCACATCTGACTTACTGAGCTCTGTAATGTGAATGGGATTAGAGACACCCAGATATTCATCTGCAGACAGCTGTTTCAGGGTGTTGCCCCTCATCAGTGCAGAGTAGAATACAGGTTGGCTGGGTGAGAGGTTCTAGATGTAGCTCGAAAGTAACATTCCTCATTACACCTTGTAGGTGTGTGGAGACTTATACACAATTAATGGCTCCACTGAAATTAAAATATATTGTAAAAGGCTCATGGGAAATGAGCTAGGACTCTACAGTGTCACGTATTTGATGTAGAGTTCCTCAAGTCACATCTGACTCCTCACTGAGCGTCATAGAATGGCTGCACAAGGTTTTTCCAAAAAATTCTAAGTTTGCTGCACCTATGAGCATAACCCACTCCAGATTTTTACTGTCAGAGCCGAAAATGAAGCAGGTTGAAATATGTTTGGCATAAGAAAAAAATTAGATCCAGATGACGGCAGACGCAACATGAAGCTGGACGATGTTTCACTGAGAAGAGGGCAGGGAGATCCGTCTGATACAACAAGTGTCCTGCCAGGGAGGTCCACATCCTCCTCCTACAGGTATTCACTAAGAAAATGCACAGAATATCGATATATTATTTGCAAAAAGTTCTTTACTTCTTTTGACTCCAAGCTCCTATTCAGACTGGTTTATCATGTCTTGTGTTCATTGGGGCCAGGCAGGATTAGGAATAAGGATCTGTATTTTTTGCAGATACACTTCTCTCCAAATATTGCCCCAAGTATTGCTGTTCTTTATTTTCGAAACCCGAGTAATCCCAGGGCTCTTCAAATACAAAGAGGGGTTTAAATGAGCAATTTGTTTAGGTTATTATCTTTTCATTGTAGTGTCCTTCTTCAGTACCAGCTGGTACTGAAGAAGAGCAGACTCTGCCCACAAAGAGGCTGGTACTAAGGAAGAACAGACTCTGCCCACAAAGAGGCGGGTACTGAGGAAGAGCACACCCTGCCCACAAAGAGGCGGGTACTGAGGAAGAGCAGACCCTCCCACAAAGAGGCTGGTACTGATGAAGAGCAGACACTGCCCACAAAGAGGCTGGTACTGAAGAAGAGCAAACTCCTGCCCACAAGAGGCCTGGGTACTAATGAAGAACAACTCCTGCCACGGAAAGAGGCAGGTACTAGAGGGAAGAGCGGACACCTGCCCACAAAGAGGCGTGGTACTGAGGAATAGCAGACACCTGCCCACAAAGAGCAGGTTCATTCGAGGAAGAGTCATACCCCTGCCCACAAAGAGACTTGTACTGATAAGAGCAACCTCCTGCCCACAAAGAGACAGTATTTGAGGACGAAACAGAACTCTGCCCACACAGGAGACTGTACTGAGGAAGAGCAGACACTGCCCACAAAGAGGCTGGTACTGAGGAAGAGCAGACCCTCCCACAAAGAGACTGGTAGTGAGGAAGAGCAGACTCTGCCCACAAAGAGGCTGGTACTGAGGAAGAGCAGACCCTCCCACAAAGAGGCGGGTACTGAGGAAGAGCACACCCTGCTCACAAAGAGGCTGGTACATTGGAAGAGCAGACCCTGCCCACAAAGAGGCTGGTACTGAGGAAGAGCAGACGCTGCCCACAAAGAGGATGGTACTGAGGAAGAGCAGACCCTGCCCACAAAGAGACTGGTACTGAGGAAGAGCACACCCTGCCCACAAAGAGGCTGGTACTAGAGGAAGATCAGACCCCTGCCCACAGAGAGAGGCTGTACTGAGGAAGAGGCAGTGACCCTGCCCACAAAGAGGCGGTACGAGAAAGTGATCAGACACTGCCCACAAATAGGCTGGTTACTGATAAGAAGCAGACCTCGCCCGCACAAAAGAGGCTTGGTACTGAGGAAGAGCATGAACCCTGCCCACATAGAGGAACCGTAACTAAAAAAAAAAAAAAAAAGGAAGAGCAGACTCTGCCCACAAAGAGTCTGGTACTGAGGAAGAGCAGACCCTGCCCACAAAGAGGCTGGTAGTGAGGAAGAGCAGATGCTGCCCACAAAGAGGCTGGTACTGAGGAAGAGCAACCCTCCCCACAAAGATGCTGGTACTGTAGAAGGATCAGACCCCAGCCCACTAAAGAGGTGCTGGTACTGAGGAAGAGCAGACGCTGCCCACAAAGAGGCTGGTACTGAGGAAGAGCAGACCCTCCCACAAAGAGGCTGGTACTGAGGAAGAGCAGACACTGCCCACAAAGAGGCTGGTACTGAGGAAGAGCAGACCCTGCCCACAAAGAGTCCAGTACTAAGGAAGAGCAGACCCTGCCCACAAAGAGACTGGTACTTAGGAAGAACAGACCCTGCCCACAAAGAGGCTGGTACTGAGGAAGAGCAGACGCTGCCCACAAAGAGGCTGGTACTGAGGAAGAGCAGACCCTGCCCACAAAGAGCGGTACTGAGGAAGAGCAGACGTCTGGTCCCACAAAGAGGCTGGTACTTAGGAAGAGGCAGACCCCTGCCCACAAAGAGAACCGTACTGAGGAAGAGCAGACCCCTGCCCACAAAGAGGCTGGTACTTAGGAAGATAGACGCTCCCAAAAGAGGCTGTACTGACAGGAAGAGCCGACCCGCCCACAAAGAGGCTGGTTACTGAGGAGAGAGCAACCCTCCACAAAGAGGCTGGTTACTGTGAGGAAGAGCAGACCCTCCCACAAGCGACGCGTACTAAGGGAAGAACAGACCCTCCCACATAAGAGCCGGGTACTAGGAAGAGCACACCCTCCCACAAAGAGGCTGTACTTAGGAAGAGCAACCCGTCCACCAAAGAGGCTTGTACAGTGAGGAAGAGCAGATGCGTACCCACAAAGAGGCTGGGTACTATTAGGAAGAATCAGAGCCCTCCCACAAAGAGACCGTACTAAAGGAAAGCACACCCTGCTTCACAAAGAGCCCTGGTAACATTGGAAGAGGCAACCCTGCCCACAAAGAGGCTGGTACTGAGGAAGAACAGACTCTGCCCACAAAGAGACTGGTACTGAGGAATAGCAGACACTGCCCACAAGGTGGGTGGGACTGCGGAAGAGCAGACGCTGCCCACAGAGAGACTGGTACTGAGGAAGAGCAGACCCTGCCCACAAAGAGGCGGGTACTGAGAAAGAGCCACACTGCCCACAAAGAGGCTGGTACTGAGGAAGAGCAGACGCTGCCCACAAAGAGGCTGGTACTTGGAGGAAGAGCAGACCCAGCCCCGACAAAGGACCGTACTAAGGTATGAGCTACCCTGCCCACAAAGAGACTGGTAGTGAGGAAGAGCAGACTCTGCCCACAAAGAGGCTGGTACTGAGGAAGAACAGACTCTGCCCACAAAGAGACTGGTACTGTAGTGGGAGAGCATGAACCCTGCCCACAAAGAGATCCCGAGTACTAAGAAGAGCCAGACGCAGCCCACACAAGATGCTGGTACTGAGGAAGAGCAGACCCTGCCCACCAAAGAGACCGGTACTAAGGAAGAGCAGACTCTGCCCACAAAGAGTCTGGTACTGAGGAAGAGCAGAACCCACCCACAAAGAGGCTGGTAGTGAGGAAGAGCAGATGCTGCCCACAAAGAGGCTGGTACTGAGGAAGAGCAGACCCTGCCCACAAAGAGACCGGTATCTAGAGAAGAGCAGACCACAGCCCTCACAAAGCTTACAATCTACAATGGAAGGAGGCAGGAGACAGGTGGTGACGGCAGAAGCTGCTCAGATCATAGAGGTACAAGGTGATTGTAGTTTATGGGCTTTCCTGAAGAGATGGACTTTAGGTTGATTTTGAAGGTTTTGATACTGGAAAAGAGTCTGATGTGGTGGGAAGTTCTAGAGTATTTGGGGGGTGCATGGCAGAAATCTGGAAGAAGTCGTGTAAGGAGCAGTAATGATAAAAGTAAAGAATGAATCCTTGTGAGGATTAGAGATTAAATGGGAGGTATTGGGAAATGTATAGAGGAGACAGGGAGTGGATTGGAGATTATGGGTGACATGTATGTACGGAGCAGCCCTGTTCGCTAGATTTATAACCAGGCGCACTCCAAATTTAGGTGCATTATCGGGCACCCACAGCACTGTAATGCGCCTGAGATCGGGAGATGTCGCACCACAGCCATATGATTCAACACATTTATAACAGAGGACGGCAAAACTGGGCGCATTACTGCTGGGACAGGTAGAGCACTTTAAAAAGTTTTACCATGACCTATTGTCGAGAGTGCCAACTAGAAAGTGCTAAATCTATGACCCGCAGTAGAACAGGTCCATAGAAGAATTCGCACGGTCTAACGTCTACAAATGCTGCGAAAAAAATGGCGTTTGGGCGCCAAAATACATACCCTAAGTGTTGGAGGTATTTGGAAATTAGGTCAGAGAAATAAAGAGGAGGATAGGTTGAGGACTGGAGATTACATGAGAGAAAGTATCAGGAGATGAGGTCAGAGATGTACGGTATGGAGGAGACAGGGAATAGATTGGAGATTATGGGAGGGGAGGGATTGGGAATGAGGTCAGAGATGTACGGTATGGAGGAGACAGGGAATAGATTGGAGATTATGGGAGGGGAGGGATTGGGAGATGAGGTCAGAGATGTACGGTATGGAGGAGACGGAATGGATTGGAGATTATGTGAGATCAGATATTGAGAGATAATGTCAAAGACATATAGAGGGGTCATGTCGGTGACAGCCTTGTATGTTGCTGTACACATGTTGAAATTAATTTGCTAGGTTATGGGAATCCAGTGAAAGGACTGGCTGCGGGGAGAGGCATATTAATAACAGCAGAGTTTAGGAAGGAGCGGAGTGGAGCAAGAGTGTTAGATTGGAGGCCACAGAGAAGGATGTTGCAGTAGTCTAGGTGGGAAATGATGAGGGCATGAACAAGCTTTTCTATGGGGAGTTCGCATCATAGACTTTAATAGTATATTCATAAGATTTGCTATCAAAGTCTGATAGGTGCGGGTTCTACCTCTGAGGCCTTCACCTAGCTTGGAAATGGGCCCCTGAAAGTACTGGCTCAGAATAGAGAGCCGGTCACGCTTGGGCACGACTCTTCATTCTGTTCTATGGGAGTTCATAATACAGGTGAGAAGGTGTTTGGCTGTACTCAGAACTCCCATAGAACACAATGAGGATTCATGTGCTAGTGTCACCAGCTCCCTATTCTGCTTTGTCATTTTTGGGGGGCCGTTCCCAAGATAGATGATGCTCCCAAAGGTGGGACCTGCACTTGTCAGACTTGATGGCATATCTGGCAATATGTCATCAAAATCTATGGTGGAAACAGCCCTTTAAGTTTTGACTGAGAATTGTTTTTGAAGCGGAGGTGGCAAGAGGTAGTGTGGGCTTGGATGTGAGGTTTAAGGATGGTGAGAAACTAAAAGTAATCCTGAAGCAGCAGACTTGTGGGACTGGTGATAGTGCGGGGTCTCTATCTGTGATAGATGGTTCCTGTTCTGCTCATTATGCAAGCAAAGGGCAGAACTGCAATACCAGACCGAGCCTGTGCACAGTTGTGGCGCTGTTTCTGAAAGAGAAAATAGACTCTTTTTTTTAATCTCTGGACAAACACATTAAAGTTTTATCCAGGATTAGAAAAATGTTGTGGATTTCTTACAAAAACAGCTCCAGACCTGTCCATTGGTTAAAAGGGTTTTCTCACCATGCTGTTTCACAGAGTGACAGACAGCTTCAGGCTCACACTTCCTAGCCGGGCTGTGGGTGGTTCTATAGCAGTGATTAGCATATTTAGCTCTTCTATAACCAGCTGAGCATTACACTGACATAAGTGCAAAAGATTTAATCTGTAGCAAACAACGCTACAGACCTCTGAGGAGTGAAAATTATTGCTTTTCAAAGGTATATAATCTAACCTTGTCATAGATAAATCCTCTCCTCTGTCTTAACATGGTGACGCCACTCCCTGCTCTCTGTCTATTCAGGAAGGGAGAGCAGGTCGATAACCAGAAAAACTTATGTGCACCAGAGCAGATAAAAATTTTCTTATCTGCTGACAGAGCAAAATCACAAGAGCAGTGTATTTAGAAAAAGTCTTCATTTACCTTCCCGACAGATTGAAAGCAATACATCATTGTATGTATGAAACCCCATTAAAGGGGTAAAATTGTACCGCTTCCTTAGTTCGGCTTGATTCCACACTGCACTCAGCTTCTCAACTCTGGAAATGCAGGGCGTTTCTTTACCCTCCCAGCTGGATGACATCATCTGCCCCACTTCACTGTTCATGCTGGCTCCCGAGACTCCCTCCCCTCTCCTAGTCCACATGTCACTGTGTCTCTCCCTAGCAGCTTAATTAGTTAAGAAGCTGTATACATACCACCGGCTGCATACAATCTAGAACTGAGCAACGAACTCTTCTCCTCTCACACTTGAGAATGCTCTATGAACGGCACAGATCTCACTTCTATGCAGGAGAGTAAGTGCACCGGGACAAAACTGTTATGTTTACCTCATTGTATAATCTGTTGCAGTCCTGTTTCTGGGGGCTGGTTGTGGAGGAGAGAAGAATGCTACGGCCCCTACCTCTGAGTCAGTCAGGGATCGACACAAATTGTGCGGTTGCCGGATTGTGGAAGCCCTTCAGTGAAATTCTGTTTCTTCTTGCCTATATAAAAATGAAAAATGTGACGGACCCCCCTACTCTAGTGAGAGACACAAGCATACGTGAATTCGACCGGTGCAGTACAGAATGGTAAATGAGCTCTACAGCTAGTGAAATGCAAGGAGGAGGGATCCGGAGGTATTTCGACCAGGACTAGATTATCAGGTGTAAACAAAAACACAAGATAAGGAAACTGAGAATACAAACAGCTTTGCTAATGACATCCAATTGCAAAGTTGCTTGTTTTCACTGTCCCCTTATTCTGAAGACCATTTAATGAAACGATAACACCCCTTTAAATTGTCTAATCTCTATTAAAGCCCATTGGACCAAGCTTAGAAGGGGGAAAAATCTCTCCTTGGGGAGAGCCACCAATAAATTGGTCGGTGTGAGGATTTACTCGCCTTTCAGACCTCACTGACTGTTTTGCATAAAGCAAAGGATTATGGGAAAGAGCTGAAGAGCTCCACAGCGCACTCTATTGGATGTAGTTATCCTCAATTTACATGCAGCTCGCAGGAACCTTGTAACATGAAAGGGGTTTGAGCCAAACCAGTTAAGTTCATCTACAGGCAGCTGTTTCTGGGTTTTTGCTCCTTGTCAGTGCAGAGTAGAATTTACTGGTTGGCTGGGTGAGAGGCAAGCTGTAATACCACTCACAACCTGAGGACAGGTGGGGTGCTGTTTTTTTGTAAGAAAGAAGCTATATTTTTCTAATCCTTTGCAGATCGGTTGAGGGGTTTTTGTTGATAGATGTTCGGATTGGATCTAGAATGCAAACAGTCAAATATGGATAGAATTTAATTAGTCCTACAACCTCTATTTACAGAGGAGGATGGGAAAGACAAGACAGATTGAAGTTTATCTCTTATAAGTCTAATTTTGTTGATAGAGAGGAGAGATAAACAGAACTCCCACTATGAGTCCTCTAAATTAGTCTTTCCAGAGAAAAGAAGGTCAATTCCTGAACTGAAATGTGACTATAAGAGATAAACACTGTTTAAATAGTTCTTTAGAAGGGTTCTCCATTTTGGAAAATTCCTTTTCATTGCAAGGGTTCCCTGGTGATAGCGGATCATACAGAGTCCTGCTGCTGGGACCTCCAGTGATCGACTGGGAACCTCTGACAGTAAGTCCTCAATTTCCCTGCAGCATCCCCACAGGAGAAACGAAGCATTGCACAATTTCTATTACAATCAAGGGTTTGTAGGTGTAATACATGAAAGAGACGGATCCTCCACAGGAATAGACAATATGGCCGACATGGCCGTAAATTGGAGTCGCCACGGCAGATTTTAGGCGCATTGAATCCGTGTAAAATGCACCTGAAAGTACGATACTTTCCAAAATATGGAGTCTGGTATACCTTGCATAACAAACTTAATGCGCCTCAAAAGGCGCATTGCGCAATCGAGACGCGTAGCATATCATTGGTAGTGTATGTAATGCGCCTCAGTAGGCACATTGCGTTATGGAGGCACACAGCGAATCATCGCTACTATATTTAATGCACCTTTTTAGGCGCATTACAATGTGTCGCGTCCAACGTATAATGCGTCTAGTTTTGGTATATTACAGTTCATTTAGAGCGAGAATATGGCGTTAAGAGTATTTTTGGCGCAAAATAGACCAAAAAAAACGGCGCTTGCGTATTGGGACATGTCGCCCCATAAAGGTTCTCTCAACTCACGAACAGATATGAGTTTTGAACAGGAGATTCCTATATATGAACACAAGGTCCAGTATAGGGTGGTTGAAAATTGGTTACTAAGGTCAGAAAAACAGTTGTCCCGGATTTTTCCAGATACCACGCCTCTCTTGCTCATGGGCTGTGTCTTGTACTGCAGTTAAGGAGAACCTGTCACATAGATTATGCCCCCCTTGCTGAGGACAGCACAAGCTAGTGTCAGACCTGCTGTTTCCAGCGCTGTGTCCCAGTTTTAGAATATTTAATGCTAAAGTCTGCAGTTTTCAGCCAGAAAAGAATCATGAAAAGAGTCCATTTTGTTCAAACCCCGCCCACCTGAGGCTAGCCCCGCCCACCTCACAACTGATTACCCTATTATTGAATAGGTAGAAACATGTAAATAGCTTTCAGGTGGGTGGGGTTATTCCTTGGTGGGCGGGGCTAACACCTGCTCATGAATAAGATTTGAGCAGTTAAGGCTCTGAAACTGCTGCATCTTACAGAATAAGGGGCACAATGCTGGGAACAGCAGGTCTGACACTACATTGTGCTGCCCTCAGCATTTTACAGAATAAGGGGCACAGTGCTGGGAACAGCAGGTCTGACACTACATTGTGCTGCCCTCAGCATTTTACAGAATAAGGGGCACAGTGCTGGGAACAGCAGGTCTGACACTACATTGTGTGCCTCAGCTTTTACAGAAAAGGCACGTGTGGGACGCAGGTCTGACACTACATGTGCTGCCTCAGCATTTACAGAATAAGGGACACAGCGCTGGGAACAGCAGGTCTGACACTACCTTGTGCTGCCCTCAGCAAGGGGGGCATCATCTCTGTGACAGGTTCCCTTTAAGCTTTTTTCTTGGCTATACCTCCTGATCCAGCCCATAGACAAGAGTGACGCTGTTTCCAAAACATATCCTTATTTTTTTTTCAAATCAGAGACAACCCCTTTAGTATTCTGCATGTTGCCGGAATTCTCTATATTTCTACATATATTTGACCTAAAACTTCATCACATTTTCACAGACAGACAAAAGTAAGTACACCCATCACACTTTTGTAAATATTGTATTATATCTTTTCACGGGACAATAATGAAGATCTCACACTTTGATACAATGTAAAGTTCTCAGTGCACGGCTTGTATAACAGGGGAAATGTGGTGCCCATAAAAAAAAACTCAACACAGTCATGTCTAAACTGCTGGTAACTAAAGTGAGTACATCCCAAAGTGAAAATGGACAAATTGTGCTCAAAATTTCAATATTTTGTGTGGCCTCCATTATATCCCAGTGCTGCCTTAACTCTCTTGGTCACTAGAGCTTCACAGGTTGCAGCCACTGGAATCCTCTCCCCTCCTCCATAACGACATCATGGAGCTGGTGGATGTTAGAGACCTTGTGCTCCTCCACCTTCTGTTTGAGGAGGCCCCACAGATGCTCCATAGGGTTTTGGTCGGGAGACGCTTGGCCGGTCCGGCACCTTCACCCTCATTCTCTTTAGCAAGGCAGTGGTCGTCTTGGAGGTGTTTGGGGTCGTTATCATGTTGGATATTGCCCTGTGGCCCAGAGGGAGGGGATCATGCTCTGCTTCAGGATGTCACTGTACATATTAGCAATCATGATTCCCTCAATGAGCTGTAGCTCCCCACAGCCGGCAACACTCATGCAGCCCCAAACCATGACATTCCCACCACCATGCTTGACTGTAGGCAGACACACTTGTCTTTGTACTCCTCACCTGGTTGCCGCCACACACGCTTGACACCATCTGAACCAAATACGTTTCTCTTGGTCTCATCAGACCACAGGACATGGTCCCAGTAATCCATGTCCTTAGTCTGCTTGTCTTTAGCAAACTGTTTGCAGGCTTTCTTGTACATCATCTTTAGAAGAGGCTTCCTTTTGGGACAACAGCCATGCTGACCAATTCTATGCAGTGTATGGCATATGGTCTGAAAACTGATAGGCTGACCCTCCCACTCCTGTAACCTCTGCAGCATTGCTGGCAGCACTCATCTCTGGATATGACGCTGAGCACATGCACTCAGCTTCTTTGGTCGACCATGGTGAGACCTGTTCTGAGTGGATCCTGTCTTGATAAACCGCTTTATGGTCTTGGCCCCCGCGCTGCAGCTCAGTATCAGGTTTTTGGAAATCTTCTTATAGCTTAGGCCATCTTTATGTAGAACAACAATTCTTTCTTTCAGATCCTCAGAACTTCCAGTGAACAGTATGAGAGAGTGATAGAGCGATAACACCAAATTTAACACACCTGCTCCCTATTCACACCTGAGGTCTTGTAACACTAACGAGTCTATCACTTTGCTTGACACTTTCACCAAGGACTAGAATCTGCCTATCGCCTTCATTCGTTCTTGTATTCTCCATTACCGCTGCCTTCCCCTCTTGCCTCTCTCACAGCAGTCTCTTCCAGTATGAGCAGCATCGTGCTGCACTGTGCCTACCACTGACCCCCGTGCTGCACTGTGCCTACCACTGGCCACCGTGCTGCACTGTGCTGACCACTGACCTCCGTGCTGCACTGTGCCTACCACTGACCCCCGTGCTGCACTGTGCCTACCACTGACCATTGTGCTGCACTGTGCTAACCACTGAGCCTCCGCTACCCGGTGCTTTAACCCTTTAATTGCGGCGGATCGTCACCACAGCGCAATCAAAGGGTTTCCCTGCCCTGTCGGGTGATCGGAACGCCCGGTGACCCGACAGAGCCCGGGGAACGGTCCTGGGGACCTAGAGTAGCCCCAGGTCTGTGTGTGTAACAAGCTAGCGATCAGGGCAGACTGTGAGCTGCCCTGACTGCAGCCTGTGTCAGACTGACACTGATTACAATGTATTAGCATATATGAATATGCTAATACATTACTAATTGTAAAAAAAAAAAAAAGTAACACAGTTCTCCCTTGAGGGGATTTAAAAAAAAAAGTAAAGAACATAAAAAGTGTAAAAAAAAATATAAAAATAAATAATAAAATAAAAATAAATATTTAATAAAAAATAATTGTGCATACATTACACACACAGAAAAAAACCTACACATATTAGGTATCCACACGACCGTAATAACCTGTAGAATTAATCAAACAAGTTATTAAGTGTGAAATGTGACGGTTTAAAAAAATAAATAAAAAAAAAACAAATAAAAAATTCTGCAATTATTTATAAGTGAACTTAAACTATTCCCCCATAAAGTACAACTTGTCTCGAATAAAACGAGGTCTCGTACCACTGCGTCATTGAAAAAATAAAAAAGTTACAACTGTTGAAACGCCGGGAGGCAAAAACTAAAAAAATTTCTGGTCATTAAGTACTTTTCAGGCGCTCGGCTTAAGGGGAATGTGTCATCAAAAAATGACTTATTGTTTAACTCACATTTGTATGTTAAACACATTTTTTGGGAAATTTTTGGTTCTGTTTTTTTTAATTTTCCATATCACTTTCAGTATTTTTTTAATAATTCTTAAGTCCTGCAGTTTTCACTTTGGCCACTAAGACTTATAATAATCTGACACTTCCTGTTCTGTAGAGGGAGATTTTCAGCAGTGTCTGCTCATTATCAGTAAAAGCAGGGTCACACTGAAAGGAGACACCATTGTGTACAGATAACACAGAATCCACCAGTCACAAGAGGAGATGTCACAGCTCCCCCTCTCCCCTCCCCTTTACAGTGAAAAACTCTCCTATAGACGTTTTTGGGGACAGAATTGTCTTAAGAATCCTATGGGGATGAAGCTGCTGGGAAAGTATCTCTCTGACTGCTGTAAAAGCAGTGCAAGCAAGAATGTCTTCCCCACAATCATATATAGACGGCCGAAATGAGAAATCTACAATCAGGAAATAAAAACGACTGAGAGGAAAAGAATATGGAGCAGGGGCTTGATTTAATAAGTAAAAAAAAAATTGGCGACAGATTCCCTTTAAGGGGTTAAAGACAGAGGCGAGTCGGCGCCGGGTTCATACATGTCGTCCTTTATGTTATTCTGCTGAGACCGGGAAGAATAAGTTCCTGATTTTCACAGACTGTCCAGGGATTTATGCCTCTGACGCTCACACGTTAATATATTCACGGAGAAAGTGAGATGTGGCTTCCTGGAGCCAAGCAGCATTAGGATTTACTCGCTGTGACAGCTCCTCGTAGTCCTGGAGTCTGCGCTTCTAGGCTTTACTATTAGACCTGGAGATCTTTTTAACCCTCTGCCGGCGCAGTCAGCTCTGGCAATTGTTTCTGGTTTTCCATTGCAGCCTCCCGAGAGCTATGAGTAAGCCCGAGTTCACATGCTGCGCTTTTGCATGTAGAAAATGCATGCATTATTTTTTTTTTTTACCATGCAAGTGTTTCTAGAACCAAATGTGGAAATTCAGGTTAGATCCCTCCTCCCCCTCCTTCACTCTGGTAACACCACGGACAATGAGCCGGAAACCCAATTGATCCCATTGTAGTCAATGGGGGCTGTTGATGTCCGGTTTCACCTCTGTACTTAAAGGGGTTGTGTCACTACATTGACTCCTCTCACCTCAGTCCTGTTTTCTTGGTTTCATTTTGAATTCAGGGGGTGTTTACTGGCTTCCACTAGACTGCAGTAGAAGCCAGGTCTGTAGCTATAGCAGCCAGTGCTGGCAGCCTATCAGGAGAGATCAAACAGGTCTGTAGCTATAGCAACCAGTGCTGGCAGCCTATCGTGAGTGATTGAACAGGTCTGTAGCTATAGCAGTCAGTGCTGGCAGCCTATCAGGAGAGATTGAACAGGTCTGTAGCTATAGCAACCAGTGCTGTCAGCCTATTGTGAGTGATTGAACAGGTCTGTAGCTATAGCAGCCAGTGCTGGCAGTCTATCAGGAGAGATTGAACAGGTCTGTAGCTATAGCAACCAGTGCTGACAGCCTTTCAGGAGAGACCAGGTCTGTAGCTATAGCGACCAGTGCTGGCAGCCTATCAGGAGAGATTAAACAGGTCGCTGTTTAGCTATTAGAAAACCAGTGCTGGCAGCCTATCCAGGAGAAATAAAAACAGGATCTGTAGCTACATCGAGCTGAGGAGCTGATGCAGCCCATACAAGAGGAGATCTCTAGGAATAGGTAGGACACTGCTAATGGACACATATTACAAAGTGACTTGTTTTTTCAAGATCTTTAACATAAAAAGCAGCAATCCCTGTAGTGAGACAACCCCTTTAAGGTTCTGAACAGAAACTCCAATGCAGACATGAACCAACCCTTAATCAACTAGATGACAAAAGCCCATTAACTGTAAACGTCGGGGCGGCGCTGATTTGACTCTGCACAGCCATTGTAAAAGGACGGCTGAAGTCTCAACTGAGAATGCAGGGACAGGTTATAACAGTCTCTGCCTTCTCGATTGTTGTATATACAGGGCTCATCAAGTGCTATATATACAGATAGCAAAAGCCTCCTGACTTCCTGCTACCCAGCGCCGGCGGTCAGTGCTAGGGATTGTATTTCTGTAAATGGGGCTAACATATCAGCCCCAGTTATAAGGGAAATCAGAGGAGAAACGGCCCGGTCAGGAAGGTAGATAAACGGCTCGGTCAGGAAGGGGAAGAAGTGGCCCGGTCAGGAAGGTGGACAAACGGCCCGGTCAGGAAGGTGGAGAAACGGCCCGGTCAGGAAGGTGGAGAAGCGGCCCGGTCAGGAAGGTGGAGAAGCGGCCCGGTCAGGAAGGTGGAGAAACGGTTCAGTCAGGAAGGTGGAGAAACGGCCCGGTCAGGAAGGTGGAGAAACGGCCCGGTCAGGAAGGTGAAGAAGCGGCCCAGTCAGGAAGGGGGAGAATGGGCCCGGTCAGGAAGGGGGGAGAAACGGCCCGGTCAGGAAGGGGGAGAAACGGCCCGGTCAGGAAGGTGGAGAAACGGCCCGGTCAGGAAGGGGGAGAAGCGGCCCGGTCAGGAAGGTGGAGAATTGGCCCGGTCAGGAAGGGGGAGAAATGGCCCGGTCAGGAAGGTAGATAAACGGCCCGGTCAGGAAGGTGGAGAAATGGCCCGGTCAGGAAGGTGGACAAACGGCCCGGTCAGGAAGGTGAAGAAACGACCAGGTCAGGAAGGTGGAGAACCGGCCCGGTCAGGAAGGTGGAGAAACGGCACGGTCAGGAAGGTGGAGAAGCGGCCCGGTCAGGAAGGTGGAGAAACGGCCCGGTCAGGAAGGTGAAGAAGCGGCCCGGTCAGGAAGGTGAAGAAGCGGCCCGGTCAGGAAGGAGGAGAAGTTGCCCGGTCAGGAAGGTGGAGAAAAGGCCCGGTCAGGAAGGTGAAGAAGCGGCCCGGTCAGGAAGGTGGAGAAACGGCTCAGTCAGGAAGGTGGAGAAGCGGCCCGGTCAGGAAGGTGGAGAAACGGCCCGGTCAGGATGTGGTTAATATTCATGCGGTGCGTTTTTTTCTCCCTGAGTGCGGTTTTGCCTAGTAATGGCGCTGTACAGATGAAGCACTTGTAATGCGATACGCTGCGTCCGGTGTCAAGTTGAAGTTTGCTACGTCTAAATAACTAAGAACAGATGTCAGAAGCATTGTCCAGGATTAGACCAACACGACGGCTTCCTTCCAAAATAGCAGCACACCTGTTCCAGGCTTGTGTCTGGTATTCTGCTCAGCTCTAATGAAGTGACATTGGCTGAAATACCACACCCAACCTGTTTTTGGAAGAAAGCAGCCATGGGCTTTGTATTTCTAGAAATACCTTCAATAAAGTTAACTTTTAAGTGTTCAAGCACCAAGCAGAGCTACAGTACATGCTTGGAGCCTATATGAAGGCGCACTTAGCGTGATATGTATGAACGGGGCTGCACCAGGATTCATGCGTGCTTTGAGCCAACAAAAGTGTTGTAGCCCCTGTTCTATAGATGTATGAACTGTCGTAAACCAAAATGTGGCACAATCTGCGCCAGACACAATGATTTGGAATGTGTCAAAGATGGGGGGGGTCACTCGAGTTGTACAATGCGCCAAAACTGTGCCAAACTTTGGCGCAAAACTGTCCTACAAATCCGTACCAGCTTCAGAGTGGCTGAGACTACCCTTGGTATTGAACGGGGGGGGGGGCAAGGTGTATAAAGTGCTGGGAGACGCTTTCATAAAGATTGTGGGATCGTACACTAGTAAAGACAGGTAGAACCGATGAGCCAGTGCCAGCTTCATACGTGTCGCCCTTAGTTCATGAGATCTCTAATGCACTCATGTGGATTTTTTAATGGGGTTTTGCCACGGAATGTAATGTTGGACGTGGGATACTCCTAAATGGAGGATTTAATCACTTTCTAAATTTATGTGATACCAAAAAGTGAAGCCTATGTGTGCGCAGACCTGATGAGATGACTCATTAGTTTCCTGATGGTTTACATTTTGACTTACGACAAAGAGCTGAATTGGCCGTGCTTGGTGTTTGCACTTCTCTATCTGATGTCAGGGGATTATTGAACATGATTGCAAGGGACTGGGGAGAAATGTGCAAGTGTATGTGGCTGTACTGCTGTATTGAGAATCCACTGGTTGTATGTTATTATTTGAGTATACTTTGCAGACGCTCCCTGCTTCCTCGCTCTCTGCTCACCACCCTTCCTCTCACCCGTGACTCAGCATGCTGAGTTTATCTTCTATCCTGAGCAGATAAGAGGTAAGGAACTTCACTTCTTGGCAAAACCCCTTTAATGAAGTACTTTGGATCTGTAACAAGCCATATAATAGATATAGTCTCTCCTGGAATGATGAAGAGTACAGTCCAACATGGAGCCACCATACAGCGGCACACAGACTGCCCAGAGCCAGTTAGGGTCCGTCCACATGGTTTCTTGGTCAGATTCTCAGATAGTTTGCAGATTTGGAAACTGTTTGAAAAAACAACAAGAAACCGTCTCCATGGACTTTGTTAGAAAATTTGCTCAGAAGTCTAAAAATGAAAGGATTTTCAGCCACCGGCGTTCCAATTAACTTGGAACATGCACAATCTTCTGTCCGGTTTTCGGGCAGAAGGCGCGCAGTTTGATGGTTATGGGGGGACGGGCGAATCCGCAAACCGCAGACAGAATCGTCCCCTAAAACCTTTGAAAGACCAATAAATTACCAGCTGGATTCTTAAACAGAATCCGACCAGCATTTACCATAGGCCGTGTTGAAGTACCTTTATGTGTATATCTACAGTGGGTACGGAAAGTATTCAGACCCCTTTGCATTTTTCACTCTTTCTTTCATTGCAGCCATTTGTTAAGATCCAAAAAGTTCATTGTTTTTCTCATTAATGTACACTCTGCACCCCACCATTCTGAAGAGAAAAAAACAGATATCTTGATATTTTTGCATAATTTATTAACAATGAAAACGAAATCTCCCTAGGTAATAAGTATTCAGAAAATTTGATCAGTATGGAGTGAAGCAACACTTTTGAGCTAGTAAGCCTTTGCTGTATTCTTGGGGATTGATTGAAACAAGTTATTCACCCCTGGATTTGGGGATCTTGCCGTTCTCTTGAAGATCCCTCTCCTGTTCCCTCAGGTTGGATGGTGATTGTTGGTGGACGCCATTTTCAAGTCTCTCCAGAGATGCTCCATTGGGTTTAGGCATAGTTGCCAACTTTTGAAAATGAAAAAGAAGGAGATTTTAGAGGGCGGCGCGCGTAGCGCGCGCGGCAAAAAATTTGACATGGACACGCCCGCGTCTTGTACGGTATGCACGCCCCTTCAATAAAGCCACACCACACTCCACCTTAACTGCATAACTGCTTGGAAGAAAAGCCAGGTAGATGCCCTTATAGCCAGGTAGTAGCCCCCCATAACCAGGTAGTGCCCCTTACAAGGCGGTAGATGCCACCTTGTAGCCAAAGTAGTATGCCCCCTTGTTGCAGGTAGAGCCAAATTTGTTGACAGGTTAGATGACCCCCTTTGTTAGCCAGGTAGATGCCCCCCTTTGTTAGACAGGTATGTGCCCCCATTGGTGAGCCAGGTAGGTGGCCCCATTGTTAGCCAGGTAGGCCACCACTTTGGTTGCAGTTGTGCCCCCATTGTTGCCAGTAGTGCCCCCACCCCATTGTTGACAGGTAGATGTCCACTCTGTTGCAGGTTTAGATGTCCCCTCTGTTGCCAGGTTAGTGCCCCACATCTGTTGTTAGCCAGGTAATTGCCCCCATTGTTGCCAGTAGTGCCCCCATCTGTTGACACAGGTAGTGCCCATCTGTTAGCCAGGTAGTGCCCCCTTCTGTTTCAAGCCAGGTAGTTGCCCCCCTGTTGCCAGGTAGTGGCCCCTTCTGTTAGAAAGGTAGATGCCCCCTTTGTTGCCAGGGTAGTGGCCCCCCATTTTGTTTATTGAAAGGTTTGTGCGCCCCTCTGTTTGCCAGGTTAGTGCCCCCCTTTGTTGCCAGGTTGTGATGCCCCATTGTTGCCAGGTAGTTTGAACTCTCTGTTAGCCAGGTGGTAGAGCCCCCCTTAAAGCTAATAAAAATAAAATAATAAAATCCAAAATACCTCTCCAGGCTCCTGCTAGCGGGGCCTGCTCCTGACCGATTCTTACTTACTGGGCGCAGGGGGAAGTGGAGAGCAGACGCGCGTCACTACCCTGCAGCCGACGCGTCACTTAACCCTGCGCCAGCTGACCTGTATGTGAGGCGACACACCCGGCGCCGGACCATAAAGGGAGAGGAGGGGAGGAGGGAGCGATCCCTACTGCATCTCCCGCACAGTGAAGGGTGAGACGACGGGCGGTGTGTGCGCCGCTGGGACGCTTTACACGCTGGTAGGAGAGGTCCAGCGGCGCAAGAGTAGACGAACCAGCGCTACTCTTGCGCCGCGGTATTTAAAGGACCCCGCCGCCTGCTGGCGGGCGGGAGGGAAAGGAATGCCAACTCCCCATGTGAGGGCGGGGGAGGGGACAACATATTGAGGGCAACCCCCGCACAAAAAAGGGTGAGTTGCCTTGTATGGGTATTTTGGTCAGGGCTCTTGGCTGGGCCCGGGTCAGGGATCCAGGTCAACAGAGTTTTTTCTGTAGCCGATGCTTTGTTATTTTGGCGTGAGCTTTAGGGTCCATGGTCTATTGTTGAAAGAAGAACCTTCGGTCCAGTCTGAGGTCCAGAGCGTTCTGGAATAGGTTTTCATCCAGGTGGATCGCTTTTTGTACATTGGCCGCATTCATCCTTCAATTGCAACAGTGCGTCCTGTCCCTGTCCCCTATAGCCTGATGCTGCCACCACCATGTGTCTGGCACGGGTGGGCCCGCGACCCCCCTCCCGGGTCGCGGGCACACCCGTGGTCGCCGCACGAGTGGCACCGCCGCCCGCATGTCCGCTCCTCTCTTACCCGGCCGCGCTCCTCTTGCGGTCTCAGCCTACCGGAGCGGCGCGGTCTGGACTTCTATGGCGCGCGCGCGCCGGCACTCCGAGATTTAAAGGGCAGTGTACGGTAATTGGATATTGCAGGTCACTGCCCTATTTATGCCCTGCCCCATTACTGCGGGCTGTTACCGGATCTTTAGTGCCATTTCAGCCTATTGAGAGAAATCGTTTACTAGCCAGTTCTGACTTTCCAGTGTTACCGTATTACCATTAGCTTCCGTTCCTCGACCACGCATCTGCCGCCTGCCCTGAATTAGTGCCTGTCCACAACCACGGAATCCTGGGACCACCTGCCCTGACCTTTGCCTGTCCACCGGACTACGCGCCTGCATTATGATCTGAACCACGCTATACTTTGGCTGCCACCGCAAGCAAGTCACGTCAGGGGGTTAAGACCCTGGTAGACTCCCGCAGCAGCAAGTCCATACCGCTTTGCGGCGGGCTCTGGGTGAAAACAGGGCCTACTTTGTTTCCGTTCACTGGCGTTGGCTTACACCATCGCTTGCAGGGTTTGGTCCTAGTGGATCAACTTTACGTTCTGGGTAAGTGACAGAAGATCGGCCTTGGATCACGCAGGTTGCCTCTGCCGTTGACGCGGACCTCACGCCATTGTTTGGCTCAGCAGTCACAACTGATCGCTCAGCGAAGCCCAGAAACTCAGCCATCTCTCCGACATGATGGACAGCAGCTCCTGGCGCCAGCAGCAGCACCCGCTCACGTGGCTCCCGATGCTCCCCGGCTCCGGCTCCAAACCGCTGGTCCACGGCTACCGGTCTATCTATGACGACCAATTCGATGGGGACCAAGGCTGCAGGGGCTTTATCACCAATGCATCCCTGTTATTGAGTTTTGGGCAACCAATTTCCTACCGTTCGGTTATTGAAGGTGGCGTTAGTTCTATGCCTTCTCTCCGGGATAGCCCTGGCCTGGGCTACACCCCTCTGGACATGGGACGTTCCAGGTCACAGCTAACCTGGCTTCATTTCCTCACCGTGTTCAGGAGCGTTTTCGTGGAACCATCCCGGGCTTCGTATGCCGTGAACGCCTTGCTAAATCTGAGGCCAAGGGGACCTCATCTGTAGGCGGATTATGCCGTACGTTTCCGCAATTTGGCCTACCGAGGATTATAGTTGGGTTTGATGCGGCTTTGTATTGCCTCCTTCAAGAAGGGGCCTCTCCCAGCCAGCGTAAGGGAATGATCTATCCGCCAGGATCTCCCGTCTTCTGAGTGACTTATCTACCTTGGCACTCTCGGATTGACTTCCGTTTCTCGGATCGCCAAGGAGGAACTTCAGGCAGGATACTGGGGTGCATAGCTAGACCCGTCGTCTTCTCGTTGGCCACAGTATTTCAAATAGACGATCAGTTGCCCTAGCACACCTGCCGCCGAAGAGGGCCATGGAGGTGGGACCGGGGCCCCCCACCTGTCTACAACCTGAAGCTAACAGAAGACGTGAGGAGAAATCTTTGTCTGTACTGAGGCGGTTGAAGACCATTCCGCCGATCCTGACCACTGCGCCATCAGCGTCGGGGAAACGTGAGCACCTCTGGATACGTACGGAGAGCAAAGCCTCTCATCGCACTGACCATGCCAGTGATTGTCGGCACTGGGCATGGTAGACCAGTTTCAGGATACTGCTTTCCTGGACTCTGGGGTCTGCCGAAATTTCTTGGACAGCTGCCTGGTATCCCAGCTTAACCTACTGTGACCCGCCCTGGAAAGCCCTACTCATCTCCTCGGTCCGTGGAGTGATTCTCAAGGATCATTCGGTTCAGAACTGAGCCCTGGTCCTACTAAGAGGGGTACTGCACAAGGAGAGGGACTTGCGTTCTAGTACTAACCCGGTCCTCCTCATCCATTTCTCCTGGGTCTCCCGTGGCATGCAACGAACGCTCCCGTGCTCGAGCTGGCAGACGGGCGAAGAAATAGTCCTGAGTTGGGGTTCGGAGTGTCAGTACTCGCTGTTTGGTGGCAACTCGCCCAGTGCTTCCGCTTTTCGGGGTTGCCCTAAGCCTCTGACGGGCCTCACTGAACCATACCAAGTCTTCGCAGATGTCTTCTCGAGAAGCAAGCTGTGACCGTTGCCGCCCCATAGCCCATACGACTGTCCTATTGATCTTTTGCCCGGGACGTCTCCTCCACGTGGCAGGTATTAACCCCTGTCGGTACATGAGACCTGGCTTATGTCTACATATTTCAAGGTGTTTCTCCAGAGGTCAGGGTTTTATCGCAAGTCATCCTCTCAGCCGGGGCCGGGTTCTTTCTTTGTGTCTAAGAAGGACGGATGCCTGCGTTCCTTGCAATAGACTATCGAGGCCCTCAACAAGGATCACGTAAAGAACCGCATCATGCATGATCACGGAACTTTTTGACCAGTTTACGATGGTTCTAAGGTCTTTTACTAAACTGGACCTACGTGGGGCTTATAACCTCATACGGATACGTGAGGGCGACGAATGGAAGACCGCTTTCAACACAGCGACAGGCACTTTCGGTACCTGGTCATTGCCCATTTCTGCGGACTCAGCAATGCACCGGGCCGTCTTCCAAGAGTTCGTTCAATGACATCTTCCGGGACCTCGATGTACACATGCGTGTTGTGTTCCTTGACGACATTCTGGGGTTTCTTCCCGACCTCGAATTCATCAAGTTCCGTGCGCCAGGTCTCAGGTGTTAGCGGTGTGTGAGTTTGTGAGAGTTGAAGGGCGCACACAACCGCGCCTCTAGCCAAACTTGAGTAAGTTGCTCAGTTTCATCAGAAGAGCCTACACACTTTCCTAGGCTACTATCATTTTCCTGTACAAGGGCCCTTACAGCAAGATGGACCCGCAAAGTTGTCTGCCGTTACTACAGTGGCCGACAAGCTCTCCGTGGGTCTCCGAGATCAATACAAAGATTCATGGGGTTCGCCAACTATTACCGCAAATTTATACTACTCATTTTTCCTCGCTGGTATCCCCAATACCCATAGTGGCTTTATACCAAGAGGAATGAAAATCCTTAAGCTCCTGGCCACCCAGCGGCAGAGTGAAGCCTTCTCTAAGTTAAAATGTTGCCTTCGCTCTCTGCGCCTAGTGCTCTCTCGAGTTGCCGTGATAATGAACAACCCATTTTTTCTCGAGGTCGGACTCCCTCTCGTGTGGGGGACGGGGCATACTCTCCCATTAAATGGACCTCCAAGAATGCACTACCCTCACATGTTGCGTTGTTCTCTTTTTCTAAAATTTTTTCACTCTGCTGAAAGTAACTACTCCATCGGCGTACCTGGAATTGTAAGCCAACAAGCTTTTTCACTGTGTGGAAAAATGAGTATCTCTCTTGGAGTTTGTGGCTCGTCACCTTGTCAGCATCTTATTACCGACCATAAAACATTCTGCCTGTATCTCAGACTGCCCAACACTTAAATCCACTCCACGGCTCGTTGTCTCTATTCTTTCTCACGGTAGGTTAATTTTCTCTATTCAAATGTTTTGCGTCATGCGTGGCGGAATCGAAAGTGTCAAGGCCGACGCATGCTCCCGTGGTCGGATGTTGACTGAGGACGAGTGTCGCACGTCCACAGCACCTATATCCGCTCGCCGGATAACTAGGCGCTTCAGTCTTTTTGCTGCCGCACCAGTAGATCTACAGATGCATTCCTTTCACGGGGGAGACAGTTACGTCCGGTCCCACGTGCTCGGGGAAGAGGATATGTTGTCATGGGGTCATTTGCCCCGTAATGGGCGGTGGGGGCACGGACCGGGGAGATGCGAGTTCCTGCTTCTCTCATGCGCTCGAGCTTCTACTGGATATAGCCGGAGGGCTAGGCCAGATGGTTTGTGGTGAGTTCGTGGAGGCCTCGCTGTGGGCGTGTGTAAGCGGGATCAATTCTCTCATCTCAAACCGCAGGTCTGCTCCTTCCTCTACCTTACCCAGCTGTCTTGGACCCATGTGCCTGATTCTTATCACGGATATCCATCCTTCTCGCTGGCGCAACACACCGTGTCTGGGTATTACTAGACGGGGTCTGGTTTGCAAGAGAGAGGAGTGGTGTCGCCACTTTCACTCCTCTGCTGGGCTCTAACGCTCAGCTCCGTCGACTTGGCCAGTCTATTTTATCTTCATATTTTGTCGGCTGTCTGGGCTCCGGCTGTAGCACATGAGGGGTCGGACGCTGGGCCGTTCAATTTGTGTTCTCAAGATTCTGGCGCTCGCCTCATTAACAACGACGAGAGTAAGAAACTGGGAGAGCTTTTCTTCAGCCTACGCCACGGCCCCATGTCGGCAATTGGCGAGGTTAAGGATGGAGTGAACCGAGACCCTATGTTTCTACCTGCGCCACTTTGTCGTCCGAAATTCCAGAGATAGTGTTGAGTTGTGTTCCATGGTTTTTGTCTGGGTGGCTGAGTTTTCGTATAACTCATTGGGACTCGGTGTTCTGGAGCTGCTCCTTTGTCTTTATTGTCTGGTACTTTCAGACATCCCCGCTCCTCACCCCTGCCCGCCTTGTCTTTTAGCCTCGCGGAGTTCGGCGTGAAAAAGAGTCGTGGATGAGTTGTCCGAGTTACCTGACTGGCTGATCGTGTTTAGAACAGAGGCTCCCGCATTCGTACGCCAGGTCCTCTCCCGCTGCACGAAGGCATGTGTCTAAGCCGGCAGAGAGAAAGCGAAGACCTCGCGCAACGCCTTCTCGCCAGGGGTGACAAGTGTGGTTGTCAGCTAAATATATAGTTTCAAGGGTTCCCAGTCTAGAGCTGGGTCGCCGGTGTCATTCAGTGGGGTCCATTCGACGGGGTGCTCAAGCGCATGTTAACCCAGTAGCATGAACAAGCTCCGCCGTTGCGCCGCCCAACTTGAATTGAGGGTGCCGAACTCGTTCGCATGTCTCCCTGGCTGAATACGCGGTTGCATCCTTAGTTGCTTTCTGTGCGTGCGGGTGACTTGACTCCTCCCGGACTCCTGAGGCCGGATACCACCACGATGTCTTGTAAGAGGTGAAAGGGAGGATCTAGCTGATGAGAGCACGGTCAGAGAGGGTAAGGCGTTTTTTTAGTCTCATGAACTGAGGGGTTTTCGGGCCCGAGGAGGAAGGTCCTGGGAGCCAGAGAGAGCAGAAGTATTCTGGATCGGGACATGTAATTGGAATAGATGGTGCCTGCGCAGGCAGAAGGACGGGGGGAGGGTCACGAAGGGGGGGTGGGGGATGACTGTCAGGGTGGGCCCGCGACCCCCGGTCCGGGTGCGGGGCACCTCCCGGAGTGGAGGTCGAAGCCAGCACGAGGCGGGCCATCTGTCGGGGCAGTGGGGTTAGTGGTGTGGGAGGTGGGGGGGCGCTCAAGAGGAAAGAGAGTCGAGAGGCCGAGGAACAGTCGTGGAGAGTATCACTCACTCTGTGGCCTCATTGTGTTACTCCACCACAACGGTTTTCTCGCGTCTCTGTGACCTCGCACGCGTCGGTGTGTTTGTCGCGCTCACACCTGTCCTCGCTCTCTTCCCGACTCTCGAGAGATTATAATGTCAGTGTCTGCTCTCGCTAATGATGCTGCAACTGTGATGAAGGCTCGATCGCCGTTAGGACGCGAAAGTGTGTCCGGCATCTCAGAGATGTTTGGACAGGGCCAGTGTACGGTAATTGGCTATTGGTCGGTCACTCCTTATTTTTTAAGCCTGTCTCTTCCTGTGTGTGCTGTTGCCGATCTTTAGTGCCATTGTTCAGGCGGTATGATGTAGCAGAAGCTCCACAGCCCGTTCCATTGGGGGGGATTACTAGTCCTAGTGGAGTCTGGAATGCTCTTACCGTGACTACTACAGAAGGCTATTTTTATGAGTGTGTACTCTCGTAACACGTTGTGTACGGCGCGGATCTGCGATGTGTAAACTTGCTCATTAAATAGCCCCTGTCAGAGAGGTAGTTGGTATCCATAGTGTCGCATCTAGACCCGCGCGAGTTAGCCTAAGTTTACGATGTGCACTAGTCTCTGCCCTTTTGGGCTCGCTTGTGTATAACCCGATAAGCACACGACACATAAATCAAGTGATACTACTCTCTCGCATCACTAGAAGTAGCGACTGTGTGTGAACATCGTCACTTGACCCAGTGTGATCCCCGTGTCTGTGTACTGTGTGTACTCGCTCTCTGAAAGCTCCATGGTATCAGTAGGTGAGAAATCTAAGCCACGCTGAGTATTTGTTGTCGAGAGTATGCGAGCGCTCGGGCTAGTCGGATCGTGATGCTCTCATGTATGTGTAGTCCGCGATTCTGCTTCACTCCTCGGCAGAGTGAGAGGAATAAAAGTCGTTCTGGGGCATCTTCGGGTAACTGTTTCTCTGTGGTGTAGGATGTTAAGGGTACGTGACCGACTGGGCGCTAGCAAGTATTGTGTTACACCAGAGTGTGAGGCGGAACAGAGATATGCGTCCGCGCAATGCCTGGGCGTCTCGCAGAGGTTTGGAGAGGAGAGGCGCGAGACGGGCATGTCATCTTATGGTTTGTTGACATAGATGTTGTGTGTCGCGGTGCATCGTCGCGCTTATTATGAGGCTCGCGGGTGCACGAGTAGATCTCATGGTAGTAGAGGAGAGTATCACGCGTGGAACATATACGAGAGGTTGGATTCCAGTTACTCCTCCTAGAAATGTCCTACCAGTCTGTCAGGGCGCTGTTGGCGTATATTGCGGCGCACACAGGTACTTGTCGCCATACCCCTTCAGTAGCACTGTTGAAAGTACGCACTGGCCAGCTCTCTGCTTCCTGTTCCTTGTATTTCTCAGCCCATAAGAGCCTGAAAGAGGTGACGCACTTTAAGTATTCAGCGGGAAACGCGATGGTGATTTACACGGCACCCAATAAGTGCTGTACTTAATTGACTTCACCGTATTTCCAGGGCGCACTTCGGTGCATTTACCCGCCAAAGTACACCCCGCAAATGCATTGTGGAACATACCCTCAGGCTGTGCAGGGGCACCCCCCTAATGGGTGACCTGGTCGAGTCAGTGCTGCCAGTCAGGGTGTGCAGGGACAACTATAAAACTGGTAACACCCAGTTGATTCACAAATAGATGATTAATAGGAATAACAGAGGAGCAGCACAACACAGAGGTAGAAGAGAAAAGCCTGCAGAATTATGTCACCGAGACCCAAGGATTTACTACAGACCGGTCAGGAGAGGTCACAGGGCCTTCATGATCGCTTAGGTCACGGGTGTCAAACTACAACTCCCATCATGCCCACTGTTGTAGATGATACAAATGCATGGTGGGAGTTGTAGTTTCCAAACCGCTGGTGCAGGCCGCAGTTTGTCACCCCTGGCTGAGATGTTTTGCTCTTTGCTTCCCTGCGCTTCAAAAGTTCTAACCTTTTTTTTAATTTTTTTCAGTGATGTAGATGCATGAGGACGTGTTTTATGAGGGAGAAGCTGTATTTTTGGGGGGCATAGTTTGTTTACTTATTGCAGAATTTATTTTCATAGCGTGACTATAAAGTGTATTTCTAAATTTCTTTTTTTTTTTTTTTTTCTTTTTTTGGCTCCATCCACACATCACATTAAATAAACAGTTAGATTAGTTCTACAGGTTATTATGGTCGTGTGGATACCTATGGGGTAGGTTTTTTTGTTTGTGCTGTAGGGACAATAGTTTTTTAAATATCCATTTTTTATTTTATTTAACACTTTCTCGTGTTTATTTAAAAAAAAAAAATCCCATTTAGAGATAACATTGCACACTTTTTTTTTTTTTTTTTTTTTAAACTTAATAGGTTTTTATTGGAACAATTTTTATCCAAAAACATATAACAAAAATACAAGTATAAAATGAACAGAGGCACTACAATGCAGATACAAGAGACAAATCTTATGAGAAACAAATCGTCGTGCAGGCCTTCGATACTGCGACCACTGACATGGTGTAAACTTAGAGGCAAAGTGTATGTCCACAACTGAGAGGCAGAGCTAAACAGACTCCCTACTCCGTGGTGGCCTTGGTATCTGAATGTCACCATACCGAAGTGGTCCGGATATAACCATAAGTATAACCAGGGCTGTGGAGTCGGCAAGCCGAAGCCCCAGCTCCGACTCCTCAATTTCCCAAACCTCAGACTCCTGACTCCCTCATACGCGGCGCATGTTTAAGTGATAACTTTACTGTAGTAAAATGGTAACATCAGCTGTTTTATCACTTTATGATACAATAATCAAGCTATTTAGGTAGAACAGACACTGACAAGCAAAAGGGTAACAATGTTTTGATCTTTTGAACACTTGTGGGTAGAGTTGAAGACAAAGCTGTATTTGTATCCAAGTCCAGTCTGCACCAACACTGGGAATGTGTAGAAGAGACCTGGGATCAGTTTTTGGTCAAGACATGCTTGAATCTGATCCAGAGCCTAGAAGGATTCAGGCAGAGCTGAAACCCAAAGGTGGATTTCCCAAATACTAAAAATAATAAAAATTAACACTTTGATTTTTAGGAGCAAAATAGTAACTAAGCAGATGCTAAATACTTGCAAGTCAAATTTATGTATGATAGGTAAGATGACTATGTATAAAATTACAGGAGCCTCTTGTACAAAGCTGTAGTGGATGGTGAGATAAGGAGCCTGAAAGTCACAAGTTCAAACCATTGTTACCCTTGTGCTTGTCAGTTTAAAATATATTTATTGGATTGGACTTTAGGACACAAAAAATTGTAAATATGCAAAACACTGCAGGAACATTTGTGGAGTCTCTGAATTTGTTCTGAGAAATAGTATTGCCTCCATCTTTGAAAGCAGTTGAAAAATTTTGCTGAAATCCGTTTGCCCTGGGAGCGGAATCTTTTCCCCTGGGGCAGCGCTTTGCCTGATCCATGTCATCAATTACACTCCTCATGTGATTAGGCTGAAGATATGGGAGCAGTAGCACTGGCCGGACCCAATTCCTCTTGCTCTTTGCATCGAACTAACTGGACCAACTAATTATATATTTTGGGAGTCGGTCCATTTTATGACGACTCCGACTCCTGCAAAATAGCCACCAACTCCGACTCCACAGCCCTGAGTATAACACACACAAAGAAAAAAAGGGAGGGGGGAGGGAATCCACGCCGTCGGGTGCCGGAAGAACACAAAACGCCATGGTGAAAGCCGCAAAACAGGAGGGTCTTTCTCAAAAGGCTTCAAAACACTTCAACGACCAAGGCCCCAGTAGAATGTGTCCAAAGCCCCACCTATATAAAGCCCTCCTATATAAAGGAGATGGTAAGCGCAGAAGGAGCCCCAACCATCACGCCAGGAGGGTCTGAAATTCCCGAGAGGATTGATATAAGGTCCACGCCCCCCAAGTGCGCAGAACTTTAGTGGTCTCTTTAGGGGGATTGAGCAATCAGCTCCTCCATACAGTGAATGGAAGAAGCCTCCTCTACCCAGTCAGCAATGGGAGGAGGAACCGACTGTCGCCAGACATTGCACACTTTTTGTAAACCGCGTAGTAATGTATTCGCATCCTCCTGTGTACTAATACATTACACAATGTGTCAGTATGACACAAGCTGCTGTCAGGGTAACACACAGCTTGCCCTGACAGTAGGTTTGCTATGCAGACTGCTCTGGGGCTGCTCTTGGTCCCCAGGGCTGACTGCATAGATATTCCCCCAGGCTCCATCAAGTACTAGGAATCCCGATGACCCAATGGAGCAGGGGTCTCCTTTGATTGTCACGGACTGCAGCAATGGAAAGGTAAAACGGCGGGGATCAGAAGCCTCCTCTCTTACCTGCTATGCACAGAGACGGCTCTAGGAACTGCTGACTACAGCTCCGTTTATTGCGCGGCTGCGGCGCTGAGCGCTGCAAACCCCCCTCTGCAGGCAGCGACGTTTTTTGGAGTTATGGCCGACAGAGAACCTAAACCGCTTGACGTCAAGACAGCGGGCGGACGCTAAGGGGCGATGAGGCTTGGGGCAATAGTTCTGATTAGAAATCTCATTTAGTTTTACTTATATGGCATTTTCTTTTAGACCCCATTGCAACAGTTTGCCCTTCTGGTTAGTAGATCTGTAGCTTCTGCAGGTGGCGTCGCATCTCGCAGCTGAACGTTGCCTTCTGTGCCTATTTCTAGCTGGGATTGCGGTGTCTTCACTTGTCTGCGTCGTGTCCAGTCACCTTGTAGTTGTAGCATTTATCAGTCATGTAGTAAAACTTTTTGTCTAATCCCAAGCGGCTGTTTCTATGTAGCGGTATTGGGCGGTGCGGCCAGCCATGCCTTGACCCGTGCATTGCTGAGGTTGAGATGCAGGTAGTGACCATGTGCTTATTCCAGCGCTGTGGATATTTGCATCCGAATGTGTGCGGTTAAGCCCACGTAGCATAGTAACCCTAAGGCAAGGTTCACACGGCTTATTGCCAACGTAATTGCGGGGACGGATTTCGCCCCGCAATTACGCCGGCAGCCGTGCAGCGGGGCAGGGGGCTGGCAGCTCGCTGGCCCCATAGTCATTCATTATTCACGGTGCGTACAAGCTGTAAGTAATGTGCATGTCGCTTATCTCCCCCCGCGGCGGATTCGCCGAGTGGGGAGGAGAGACGGAATCCACAGTTATCTATGAGAACTGTGGGTTACCGTAATGACAGGGACGGATTTCAGCCATACAGCTGAAATCCGTCCCAGAATAAGCCGTGTGAACGAGGCCCAAGAGTGTGTTCACACGGCTTATTTAGACGCACATTATACACGGCGAAATGTGCGCTGCAATTACGGTAATTCATAGCGCTCAGAGAGCTGTGAATTACGCGTCGTCGTCCCCCCCACACACGTACCAGAGGATTGTATTGGATGCGCAGGGGGAGAATTGACATGTCAATTGTTAGCGGCGAATATGCGCCACAGACAATGCATGTCTATGGGGCCGGCGCCCAGCCAGCCCTCGCCACCCACCACCCACCACCACTCCTGTGCTTTGGAATTGCACGCTGATCAGCCACATTGCTCCAACCCCCCCCGGCATGTTGCGGCGTGTACTATTTGCACGCCAGTGTGAGCATACCCTAAAGGTGACCGTAGCCTTAGGCAGTTTATAGCAAGGATTCCCCCCCCCCCCCCCCCCCCCCCCCCTCATTTTAGGAGCTCTGAAAACTCCTGATAGTTGGGAAGAAGTGTAACCATACCTTGCAGGCTGCATGACTGAGAGGGTCTAGTTTTAAAGGGACACTATAATTAAAAAGAGTATTTTTGTTAAAACCAGTATTCCAGGATTTTTATTTAATGTAACTTTTGGCACTTTTTTTTTTTTTTTTTTTGTGAACAGTCCTGTGCAATTTAAAAATGCCATGTAAAATCTAGTCCTCCTCTAGCAGTGACACACGGTTTGGCAGGGCAGACTAGTCTCTTGTTAAACACAGCCTATCGCATCTGTCTGCAAAGGCTAAGAGAAGGGAAACCTACAAAAGCGTTAATGCTATCTACAATATATGAAAAAAAAACTTTGAGGTTCTTAGTTCACACATTTGATCAAAATATGTTTAAGCCATCCGCCGACTACAACGGGATCACAGTACGGATGGTCCTATACTGTTCCTACCTCTCCCTTGGGTCCAGTTCAGACCTCTCATTGAGTCATCAGACTTCTATAATCCAGAGAGGAAAAAAAGGCACTGGCTATATAAGCAGACCGCACTGATCTAGTAACCTGTGCCTTGTCGGTGTACACCTGGGTTCAGTGTTTTTCAGAAATGTTTTTTTTTTGTGCAGAACTGTGTGTTGCATTTGGCAAGTATTGCTTTTAAGTTATGCAGGGAGGAGTGGATGCCTCCATTTTTTGTTTTCTGCACCCCGCCCATCTGCACAGGTTACTAGATCAGTGACCTCTGTTCACAGGAGGACCCATGCTAACCTTTCACCTCGCTTGGTGCCCTCCCAGGCCTCCATCTTTTCAAGGACTGAAGGTCCCAGCTACACTCTGCGCTGACTAAAGACGGTCTGTGTGGATGGACGGAGTGCACGATCAAAATAGAGGCTGCCACTCCTCCATGCAAAAAATCCTAAAATAAATAGCAGCTAAAGTGATATTTTTAGCTCTACAAATTCTCATTACAAATAGTAGGTAATGACATGATTGCTATGTTGTTCCCTCAGCAGGAATAGATGAGATTGTATTAGATTAGGAGCGATACATTAAAGGAAAATAGTGTAATTTTGTTTTCTGCAGTAGGGAGGTTTCTTCACACTTTGGTTATTGCTGATGATACTTGGACGTCCCGGAACCAGAGCTGACCAGAAAGAAGGACCATCAAGCAACCCCCTCACTGCTGTGCTATCAGAGCTCACAGTAGGGAACATAATGTACATAGGGGAACTTGAAGAATTATATATTAGAAAAGTCACTCAAAAAAAAACAACCCATAAAATGAACACAAACTTCTTTTCTAAGTATGAAGCGAGAAATGCTCATGGTAGTGTTCCTTTAAAGACTTGCACTTGACTGTACCCTGAACTGCCGTAGAGTATGAAGGTAGTCCCTTCTTATTCAGGGCCCACAGCTGTCTGCACTGATGGCTGCAGCAGTCTCCTGACCAGATGCTAAAACTGCTGTCATGAACAAAGCTAATCACATCTCCACAGGATAAATTAGCCTTGGTACTTTTGAGAGCGCCCCTTCAAATCCCCCCGCCTCTGCTGATTCTATCCCAATCTACACAGCGCTCCTCTTCTCCCTCCCTGCCGTAAAGCAAATAGCTGTTCATAGGTTAGAGCAGGGGTGTCAAAACTGCGGCCCTCCAGCTGTTGGGAAACTACGACTCCCATCATGCCCACTGTTATAGATTATATAAATGCATCATGGGAGTTGTAGTTTCCCAACAGCTGGAGGGCCGCAGTTTGACACCTGTGGGTTAGAGCCACAGCGAAGGCGAGATAGCGGTCACTGTAATACATGGGAATATGGGATAGAAAAGGACTTGTTCTGTGTAGGAGATCGTGACACGTTTGATAACTGCCATTGGTGGAAAATTAAAGGGGTGGTTTCGCTACAGGGATATCTTTTTATGTGTTTTTATATGTGTCCATTAACGGTGTCCTACCTATTCCTATATATCCCCTCTTGTATGGGCTGCATCAGCTCCTCAGGTCGCTATAGCTACAGACCTGTTCAATTTCTCCTGATAGGCTGTCCGTACTGGTTGCCTTAGCTACAGACTTGTTTGATCTCCCATGATAGGCTGTCAGTACTGGTTGCTATCGCTACAGACCTGGCTTCTACTGCAGCCTAGTAGAAGCCAGTAAACGCCTCTGAATTCAAAAAGAAACCAAGAAAACAGGACTGAGGTCAGATGAAACAATGTAGTGAGACAACCCATTTAAGACACCCCCCCCCCCCCCTACTCATTAGCTGGTCGGACGATCTGTGTCTTGTCCCCTTTAGCAGTGGATGAAACAATGTAATCTGAGGAGCACTTGCCCCCAGTGTTCACGTCACCAGGTCTCTACTGTGTTTCTGAAGCCATTGTTATAGAGGTTGGTTCACACATTTGCACATAATGGCCACAAATGTTATGGCCGAGTCCTCGCGCCTTGTCAATCTGAAAATCTCGCACAGTCTGACTAAATTACCCTGGTGTAAATGCTGTGCAACGTCGCCAGAAGCCTCGAAGTTTAGGCCCTGCCCAATGTAATCATGGTTGTGTTCTGTGTAGAAATATGTGTATAACCGAATCTTACAGCAATTGACTTCCTCTTTGCTCTTTTTCAGCCGGCTTCTCACACAGACTCAACTTGTTCTACTTGGCAAATGATATCATCCAGAATTGCAAAAGGAGGAACGCCATCATTTATCGCGACACGTTTGCCGATGTCCTTCCTGAAGCCGCCTCTCTAGTGAAGTATGTACATCGTTGGTTGTACGGGGAGTATGAGTCCTGTCTAGTTCTTACTATAGGTCTTGCCATGGAGAAAGTGTACAGCTCCGGAAAAGATACTTAGGGCGCGTCCCCACGGCAGAGAGCAAATACCGGTCGGATAATGCTCTGTTTTTGTGGCTGTGTACACGGCACGGATGGGGGGGGGCCTTTTCTCCACTGTGAAGAAAAGCCCGTCCCCCTTTGCATTGAGATGTTCATATTCCGCTCAAAAAAAGGGTGGAAGAATGAACACGTTCTGTGTTTTTCGGACCGCCGGCGGTCTGAAAAACCGTCCAGCGGAAAATCTGTGCCAGTAAGGTCTGTGTAATAGTTTGTCAGCCGGTTTGCAGACTGCTTTCAAAACCGAAAACCGGCTGAAAAACCGTGCAGTGGGGACAAGACCTTAAAGGGGTTGTCTCACTACAAGGTTTGCTTTTTATGTTAAAGATCTTGCAAAAACAAGTCACTTTGTAATATATGTCCATTAACAGTGTCCTACCTATTCCTAGATATCCCCTCATGTATGGGATGCATTAGCTCCTCAGGTCGCTATAGCTACAGACCTGTTTGATCTATGCTGATAGGCTGCCAACACTGGTCACTATAGTTACAGACCTGGCTTCTACTGCAGCCTAGTAAAAGCCAGTAAACATGCCCCCGAATTCAAAATGAAACCAAGAAATCAGGACTGCGGTGAGATGAATCAATGTAGTGAGACAACCCCTTTAAGGGGTCATCATGACACTGAGCTGCAGCGCGGTGGCCAAGACCATACAGCGGCTCAACAAGACAGAGTCCACTCAGAATAGGCCTCGCCATGGTCGACCAAAGAAGTTGAGTGCACGTGCTCAGTGTCCTATCCAGAGAGGAGTGCTGCCAGCATTGCTGCAGAGGTTACAGCTTGTCGGTGCTCAGACCATACGCCACACACTGCATCACATTGGTCTGCATGGCTGTTCCCACAGAAGGAAGCCTGCAAACAGTTTGCTAAAGACAATTACACTAAGGACATGGATTACTGGAACCATGTCCTGGGGTTCGAGTCCAAGATAAACTTATTTGCTTCAGGTGGTGACAACCAGGTGAGGAGCACAAAGACCAGTGTGTCTGCCTATAGTCAAGCATTGTGGAGGGGTGTATCATGGTTTGGGGCTGCATGAGTGCTGCCGGCTGTAGGGAGCTACAGTTCATTGAGGAAACCATGAGTGCCAACATGTACTGTGACATACTGAAGCAGAGCATGATCCCCTCCCTTCTGGGCTGCAGGGCAGTATCCAACATAACGACCCCAAATACCTCCAAGATGACCACTGTCTTGCTAAAGAGAATGAGGGTGAAGGTGCTGGACTGGCCAAGCGTCTCCACAACTAAACCCTATTATGCATCTGTGGGGCGTCCTCAAACGGAAGGTGGAGCACAAGGCCTCTAACATCCACCAGCTCCATGATGTGGTCGTGGAGGAGAGGAAGAGGATTCCAGTGGCTGCAACATGTAAAACTCTAGTGACCTCCATGCCCAAGTCAGTAAAGGCAGTGCTGGAAAATAATGGGGACCATACAGAATATTGAGTCACATGACACTGGAGGGAAAATGGCAAACTGGGCACAATTTGTCCATTGTCACTTAGGGGTGAACTCACTTTTGCTGCCAGCGGTTCAGACATGGATGGCTGTGTGTTATTTTGAGGACACACAACTTAAGGCTTGTGCACGCGGAGTTTACACTGTGTTACAAGCGCTTTTAGGGTCCGTCTTGGGGTCCGCTCTGTCTTTTGAAACACGCAGCGGCGATCCCTCATCTGAACGCCACTGCGTGTTTGTCATAGACAGCAGTGATAATCTCACTTCTAATTGTTTAGATCCGTCTAGGGGACCGACAGAGCGGACCCCAAGACGGATCCTAAAGGTGCTTGTAACACGGAGTGCAAACTCCGTGTGAACAAGCCCTTACACTGTTATGCAAGCTGTACACTGACTACTGATTACATTGTATCAGTGTCATATTCAGTGTTGTCCTATGAAAATATATACACACTTTTGTTAATCTTGTATTATATATGTATATGTGTGTGTATGTATATAGATAAACTCACAGAAAAAAGAGAGAATAGGAATATAGAAAACAGTCTCTCAGATCAAAAGAAAAATTCCTAAAACAATAATCTTTAATAGATATGCATTAAAATAATTATCCTTTATACATAAAAATGGCCTCACACATATAGCCACTATACAAATATGCAACTGTATATGTATAAAGTACCCGGTGTATATCAGTACCTAAATACAAAAGCAAGTGGACAATGTCTAGCTAATCACAGCAAAAAAAGACATTGTACCAAATACCTATTAGCAGGGAGAAGTGCCCCTATAAGAGGGAGGAAAATATGGTCAAAAACTCACGGTTCTGAAGACCTTGTCACAGTAGACTCCGTTGCCCCATTGGACCAGTATATACCATATAATAGAAAAAGCACTATCGCTATCACTATAGAGCACTCGCCCCGAAAAGGGCGACCCCACCTCTCGGCGACTTACCCTAACTAAATTATACAGTAACAAACAAAGAACACAGACACAAGTCCCGACGCGTTTCCCCAAGATATGGTTCATCAGAGGATAATAATTATACATCTGTGATGAGAGGAGATGATGGTCCAAGTGATGGCATGATGTATATAGATATATAGCTTTTTTTTTTTTTTCTTTCTTTAACGAAGCAAATTCATAGGGACAAAGGGGTCTCGTGAAACAGACCTTTAATCACTTAAAGGTTGGCCTGTGCATGAGCCAAAACTTTTGTTATAATGGTACTATATAATATATTAATAATTAAGTGGTGGGATGAGTGGCTGTATGTTGCATTTTTATTAGGGTGGGTGGTTGCTTTGTTCGATCAGTAAAAGTTCTACTTTTATTTTGAAAGTCTATATAATTACAGCACGAAGGGTATGTTCACAAGGCGTCTTCACTCCGTATGAACATCCGCTTTTCGGATGCGTCTCTGGGTCCATCAGAACGGAGCCAGAGACGCATCTAACAATTATCAGTGAGATTATCACTGCCGGCAATGACAGACACGCAGCAGTGTTCACGTAAGTGATCGCCGCTGCGTGTTTGCATCACGCGTGTCGGGTCCGTCTTTAGGATGCGAGCCAAGAATTGCATGTCATTGGAAAGCGTATGTTCATACAGAGTGAAGGTGTTTTTTGTTTTGTTTTTTTCCTACTGTTTTTGGGCACCAGTAATAAGTTTTAGCTTTATTTTATTTTTATACTGTTCAGTTGAGTATGCGATCATTTGTATGTGCACTGCAGTGTATTGTAGTCGCATGTGGGCAGTCGGGTGTGGGAGGGAGCCTCATTTGTCTTATTAATGGATTCATGTCCCAACTGTGTCTTGTATCCAGGCATCTTGTACCTGGAATTGTGTATTGTTACACTGACGACCACACCGCTGCATTACTGATTTATGGTTCTGCCGTGATTAGACTGCAGCAGCAATCTGGTCTGAGTGCACAATGACATTTTTCTTAGAGTGCTTTCATGCATTTTTTGGGGGGTGCGTTTTTTGTGTTTTTTTTTTTTCGTTTTGTTTTTTTGGGGGGGGGGGGTCAAAATGTACAGCATTAATTTCTGTGCCTTTCTGGAAAAAAAAAAATAAAAAAATCAACGCCCCCAAAAAACACATCTGTGTGTGAAAGCACCCTTAGGGCATGTCCCCACGGCACGGGTTTTTGGACGTTTTTTCGGCTGGTTTGCGGTTTTGCAGACCACCTGAAAAACCGGCCGAAAATTAGCACAATGGTGCTCTATGGAAAACCCGTGCAGCAGTCCCCACTGCAGGGGTTTGCCGCCCGCAAAACATTCTACAAGCACAATCTTCCGTCCGGTTTTCGGACGGAATCTGTACTTGTGAAGGGGGAGGGCTTTTCTCCGCTCATCGCGAGAAAAGCCCCCACCCGCCCGCAAAACAGGACAAACCGACCGGTATTTGTCCTCTGCTGTGGTAACGCGCCCTTAGGTGTTTAAAAAAATTAGAGTATGACTTGATCAGACGTTGATCGTCAGTTCATACTGCATGGTAGTCATCTTTTGCAAACGTAACCAATGCAGTGTGATGTTGATCTGTCAATCATTTCTTGCAGGGATCCATCGGTGTCCAAATCTGTTGATCGAGTCTTTAAAATCTGGGAAGACAGAAATGTTTACCATGAGGAGACGATTGCTTCTTTCAGATCGGCTTTAAGTAAGTTGTGTTTGTTTTTTTTTTTTTTTTTTTTTTTGGTTCCTCTAAATTTTAAACAACAATAGAAATTAATTGGGAGGTCAACAGCAAGGGCTGCACTCCTCATTCTCTGCAGCACTGACGAGCTCTATTGGGAACACCCCTTTTTAAATGTCTTTGTTGCTTTTTTTTTTAATGGAAGTGTTCCTATAGTGAACCTGCGGTCGTGGTGCTACAATCTCAAGCTAACGTGATGCCATTTACAAGAAAAATGTAGGGGCCACGTTGAAAAATCAGTCCAACCTGTGGGCAGCATGGTGTCTAGCGGGAGCTGTGCAGATTCACTATCATTAGTTGTTTATTCTTTTAAAAGGAATGTGTTATCAAAAATAACCTAATTTGTGTTTTTGTTACTCATTTTTTACGAAATTTTTTTTTCTTTTTAAATTTTTATGTCCCGTTCAAAATATGACTTTTTTATTCTTATGTACTGCAGTTTTCACTTTTACCACTAGGCTAAATAGTCTGACACTTCCTATACAGTAAAGCACAAAAATTAAGAAATCTGCTCATTATCAGTAAAAGCAGGGTTACTCTGAAAGGTCTCACAGACATAAATCTAATTTTACCTATTTGGGTTAAATTTGTAGCAAAATTAACAGTGAAGAAATAAACCCAATTAAAAAATAACTTTTACTTGATATACATTAAGAGTGCCCTTCCAAAATGGAGGACCCACAGCAAAAACACCAAAATTTGTTCTCCTAAAGAGGGAGAGATGCTAGTTCCTCTAAATCTAGATATCCAATAAAGTAGTACTGACCCCAAGGGTGAAAATCGCCCCCTTCGGCGGAGTAGTCGCCCCAACAGGAGCGGCCCCACCTATTGAGAGCGCACCCTAGGTCAGACACCCCCCATTGAAGCAATTCCTAAAAGGATATCAGCAAGACTCCCATATGTGCTATAGACACTCTAGGAGGAAATTCTATCCACATAAAATCATTCTTTTAGTCAATAGCACAAAAAAAAACCATTCGTTCTGTTGTCATTGATTCAAAACCCGTGTGATTTGTTCTTGAACAACTCACTCGGGTTTTGAATCCATGACACAACCGAACGGTCGTGGTTTTGTTTTTTTGTGATTTTGACTAAATGATTTATGTGGATAGAATTCTCTCCTAGAGTGTCTATAGCACATATGGGAGTCTTGCTGATATCCATTTAGGAATTGCTTCAATGGGGGTGTCTGACCTAGGGTGCGCTCTCAATAGGTGGGCCGCTCCTGTTGGGGCGACTACTCCGCCGAAGGGGGCGATTTTCACCCTTGGGGTCAGTACTACTTTATTGGATATCTAGATTTAGAGGAACTAGCATCTCTCCCTCTTTAGGAGAACAAATTTTGGTGTTTTTGCTGTGGGTCCTCCATTTTGGAAGGGCACTCTTTTAATGTATATCAAGTAAAAGTTATTTTTTAATTGGGTTTTTTTCTTCACTGTGAATTTTACTCTGAAAGGTGTCACCAATGTGCATAGATAACAAGATCCACCAGTCACAATAGGGGAAGTCACAGCTCCCTTTCCCCCTCCCTGCACACTGACTTCTACCCAGGTCACAGAGCATGCCCAGAAACTCTCCTATAGAAGTCAATGGGTCTGCTTCTGCTCACAGGCTGCTATGTCCATGAAGCTGCTGTAAAGCATCTCTAGATGCTGTTAAAAGCCGTGCAGGCAAAATGGCCGCCCCCACAATCCTATGCAGACAACAGAATTGAGAAATCTACAATTCCCCCCAAAAAATTGGCTAAGAAGAAAAGAATCTAGATCAGTCTTGTTCATGGCGGCAGATTCCTCTTAAATCCATGCCCTTTTATGCCTAGGAGTCCAGTGGGTGGGCCTTCTCGGTGATTTGACTGCTATCTTCCGTATGTAAGCGAGGTTGTTAATTACGGACTCTGCCCCCAAACTGCCTCGATGCGTCCCCTCTAAATTGTGTCGTACATGTATGGCGGATGTCCAAAAGAGGTTAAAGGGATTGTCTGACCAATCGTACAGCTGCCTGGCTGGTTTCCCCTACAATAGTTCACATCTGCCCATAGATTCAGTTGTATATGGTTTATGTAGGGATTTTAAATAACTGCTGGTTGGTTACTTTTTGAAATGTAACTCTTATTATTTTTTTTTTGCTTAGGTGGTGGATGGAATAAACGGGAAAGAAGCAAAAGCTCTCGTCCAAAACCTGTAGAGAAACCACCAGAAAGTAAGTCCCAGTCGTGCATTGTGGATCTTACTGTGTGCTGGTAAGGCTCTATTCACATTACTTTGTGCCGTCAGTCGGAGGTGTGCTTCAAAGGCTCCAGCCTCGACCTTTGTGTATGGTATATGCAATACAACCATTCGGAAAAAAGTCGTGGTGTTTGTGTTTTTTTTTCCCCCTCTCCACTTTCTCCTTCTTTATATTGATTCATGGTCCCTTTTCAGAGATTTATAGGGGTTGTATCATTACATTAAATGGTCTTCAGAATAAGGGGACCATGAAAACAAGCAACTTTGCAATTGGATGTCATTTGCAAAACTGTCTTGTTTTCACCGTCTCCCTTCGTTTTGTGTAAGCACTGTTCCCCAGTGCCGGTCGGATCCCACCTCCTTTCATTTTTTGGGTTAAGGCTCTACTATTTTACATTCTGTCTGTCCCCCGGCCGTATTCACGGGAGCGTGCATTCCTGCCTCTCTCACTCAGAATAAGGGGCCGGCAACATTTCACTCTGCACAGCCAGGAGCTGCACAGTAACCCTGAAGCTGCTTCTACAATCAGAAAACGGCAGAATTGTGCCTAATGCTCCTGCGTGTAAACATAGAAGGGAGACAGATCTGTGCTGCCCTGGATGAGTTCATAGAAGACTGTCTAGACTGAATAGAGGCCCGTGGTAATCCTCTTAGCCACTTGCTCGGTATAGCTTCGGCATAATTGCGGGATGTATTTCACCCGCAATTACGCCGTGTACATGGGAGGGGGGGGGGGGGGGTGTTTGTCAGCTCGCCGGCCCCACAGACATTCATTATTCTCGGCACTTATACGCCGTGAATAATTGACTTGTCACTTCGCTCTCCTCTCGTCATATTGTGCGAGCGGGGAGAGGAGACGTGATCCATAGTTCTCTATGAGAACTGTGGATTACCGTAATGACTGGGACGTATTTTGCCCCGCAATTACGCCGTGTGTACGGGGGAGGAGGGGGGGCGGTAGCTCGCCGGCCCCACAGACATTCATTATTCTCGGCACTTATACGCCGTGAATAATTGACTTGTCACTTCGCTCTCCTCTTGTCATATTGTGCGAGCGGGGAGAGGAGACGTGATCCATAGCTTTCTGAGAACTGTGGATTACCATAATGACTGGGACGTATCTCGCCCCGTATTGAGCGCAGTACGGCATGAAACACGGGCCGAAATACATCCCAATTTCACCCGTGTGAACATGGCCTTAGGCTACATTCACACATCAGTAGATGACAGACAGAAGATTTCCATTTGGAATCGGCACCTCATATCTGTGCTGTTTAACGCGAATTTCGGATGTCGATTTCAAAATGGATTTCATGCTGCAATGAAAGCTGCTGTTGAAGTCTATTACATGACAATGCTGGACCCACCGAGCCTGTTCATTTTTTTTTTAAATCGGTGACGGGCAAATCCGCATCGTATGAGCTGCAATGCAGATTTCCCACTAATTTAAAAGGCGAACTTATTTCAATATGGATTTGACGCAGAGCCCACGTTGAAATCCTGGTAGAAATCCTTCATCTAAACGTAGCCTTAGGCCAGGTTCACGTCTGTGTTAGAAGTTTGCAGAACCGGATCCGTTTTATGACTGACTCCATTGCCTGTGATGGGGTCCAGTCTTTTATCTGAATAAACAGTACAGCCTGCAGTCATTTTTGAAGAAATCTGCCACCGAGGCTCTGGCCTCCAATGATGATGCAGGCTTAAAAGTAGTGTCTTTTTACCTATTGTCTGTGATGTGCTGAGATTCATGCAACATTGTCCAATGTAATCGGCAAACTAGATAGTAGGTGGCCTCACATGTGCCAACCCCTCACAGAATTTCCAATAAGGGCTTCAGCCCCATCCTGTTTAACCTGTGCTTCTGTATGAGGCGAACCTTAATGCATTTTAACTAACAAGTTGTACCTGCTCTGTACTGTGACATTAATACCGGTTTTATTTTTTTTATCCTATTTTAGCTCCTCCAGCAACTCCTAAAGCGGTCCTGAAGTCAAAGATTGTGGCTGAATTCAGGGTGAGAATGATACAGTGAAGAACAAGCTTCCTGGACAACCCCTTTCTTTCAGTGCCCCCTCTCATAGAATACCTCTATATGAGCTGGCAGTATTTGTGACTACTGACTGGAACTGTAACCTGCATGTATTTTTGCTGCGGCCGTAAGCTGAATAGAGTCTGAGTGTGTTAGAAAATAACTGCAACATCCAACTGAGTGGGAAATGGCAAGTGAGCACGCAGGGAGGGACTCTTGGCTAAGGGTGCTTTCACACGGTGTGATTTTTCTATTGCGGTATTGCACTGAGCACCCGGCTTGAAAAGGGGTTGTCTTATGAGCCACCAGCAGTTTGATTCATGCTTCCTGTCTCCTCTTGGTCAGGCTGTGGGTGGTTCTATAGCAGTGATTAGCACATTGGCTCCATTTTCCCAGCTCTTTTCACTGGCATGAGAGCAGGAGATCTTATCAATAGTGGAGAGAGCTTCTGAGCTCAGTCAACGATCAAAATTACTCTTCTTTGTTTGTGAGCGATAACACTCTGTTCTCAGGCTGCCGGCATCCTGTGTGCTGACCTGTGGTGACGTCCCTTCCTGATCTCAGATGCAACAGAGAGCAGGGATGAGTAATCTGGGTGTACTCAGAGCAGATAAAATCACTAGTCTCAACAAAGTAATATAATTGGAAAAATTCTTAATTTACAGTTCCCTACATGTTGAAAGCTAACCCTTGTAATGAGACAACCCCCTTTCAATGACTAGCTAAATACTAGTGCATCTAGAAAAAAATAAAATTAGATTATCTAAAGGTTAATCTATGTCCGTAATTCAAGTCAAATAGAGAAACCCACATATTGTATAGACTCATTACACACTGAGCGATATGTTTCAGATGTTTCTATTTATGTGGATGATTATGGCTTACAGCTAATAAACATCAATATATTAGAACAATGGTCAATATTGTTGTTAGCACAAAAATGCTGGTCCTTGCCCTCGTCATCTTCCTCCTAGACTACTGCACCATCCTCCTCTGTGGCCTCCCATCTAGCACCCTCACTCCCCACCCAACTAACCTTAACTCTGCAGCCCGATACTCCTCTGCCCCACCCCTCTGCCAAGCCCTGCACTGGCTACCCCTTGCCCAGCGAATCCGGTTCGGTACTAACCCTGACCTACAAGGCTCTCCATAACTTGTCCCTCCATACGTCTTTGCCTTACTGTCCAGATACCTCCCCTCGCCCAATCTCCGCTCCTCACAGGACCTTCTTCTTTGCTCTCCCCTTATTAGCTCTTCACATAACCGTCTCCAAGACTTCTCCCGTGCTTCCGCCACTCTCTGGAACTCACTGCCCCAACACTTCAGACTCTCCTCCATCTTAAGTAGCCTCAAAAGCAACTTGAAAGCCCATCTCTTCAGAATTGCCTATAACCAATAATAACCCCTTTGCACTACTCCACTCCACAAACATGTCTACTCCTCACCTGCTGTCTCTTCCCTCCTTCCCTGTAGACCATAAGCCCTCATGGGCAAGGCCCCCTCAAATGTTCAGCACTCTGGAACGAAGGGCGCTCTAAAATGCATAATAATCACATTGTTGACTCATGGTGTCGCACACAAGTTTCCTAAGCCTTTTATATGGTCTCTCAGTCGGGTTCAGTAGCTACATAATCATGGGGAAGACTTCTGACCTAACAGTTGTCCAGAAGAAAGTCATCGACACACTCCACAGGGAGGAGAAGCCACAAGGGATCCTTATTAAAGAAGCTAGCTGTTCAGCGTGCTGTATCACAGCAGGTTCATAGAAGGGCGTGTGGTAGAAAAATATGCACAAGCAACAGGGATGAGCGCAGCCATGGGAAGTATGGTCAGGAAAAGGCCGTTCAAGTATTTGGGAGATTGACAAGGAGTGGACTGTGGCTGGAGTTGGTGCTTCCTCCACACACAGACGTATCTACAACTGTTGCCTTTCTTGTGCTACTCGGGACGCAGAGACACAGTCAGGAGTATCTTACCTGGACCGAGGAGAACAAGAACTGGACTGTGCTCAGTGTCCAAAATCCTGTTTTCAGATGAAAGCAAATGTTGCAATTCATTTGCAAATCAGGATCCCAGAGTCTAAGGCCATGTTCACACGGCTTATTTGCGGAGTGTAATTACGCCCCGCAATTACGGCGTGTGGGAGGGAGCGGGGGGCGGCACCTCGCCGGCCCCTAGACTTTCATTACCAGCGGGGGGCCGGATACGCCGCTGGTAATTCACATGTCACTTTCTCCCCCCTCGGCGGATTCGCCGAGCGGGTAGAGGAGACGTAATCCTTAGTTCTCTAAGAGAACTGTGGATTACCGTAACGACAGGGACGTATTCCAGCCGTAATTTGCGCACTCCGGCACGTAATTACGGACTGAAATACGTCCCATTTTAAGCCGTGTGCACATGTCCTAAGAGTGGAGAGGACACAATCCAAGGTGATTGAGTCTAGTGTTAAGTTTCCACAATCGGTGATGGTTTGGGGAGCCATGTCATCTGCTGGCATTAGTCCACTATGTTGTCTTTTGTTGGGGCAAGATCAAAAATAGAAGAAAAGGAACATTCCTTTAACTTTTCAATGATATTCAAATTTTTTGAGCTGTGGTAGGACTTCAGTTTTTCCAAAACTGTATGAGGTCTTGTTTTGTGTGGGAGAATTTGATTATTTTTTTTTTTTTATTGGGGGAGGGAGGGTTGGCCTTTATTTGACGATACATAACATATCCTTTCTGGATCCTAAATTGTTTGGAAAGGTGTTTCAAGTGAGTAAGCAATTGTATGGAGGAAAAAGTTTTGCAGCTCAGTCTCTGTGCTGGGTTAAGCAGCTAAACAAAGGAAAGGGAAATCCGCACTGGTCTTCATGGTGTAAACAATAGATAATTTATTCCAAAATTTAAAAATAAATGAAAAACCAGAAGAAAAAATGTGTGCTATGTCCGCTTTTTTCTTGTTTTTTTCATGTTTTTATTAATTTTGGAATAAATTCTATTTTTTTTTACAACACAAAGACCAGTGCAGATTTCCCTTTACTATATTGAGTAGACAATTATGTATCCTCAAAGGCAAAAAAAAAACCTCCCACACAAAACAAGACCTCATACAAGTTTGGAAAAACTGAAGTACTACCACAGCTCAAAAAATTAGAATATCGTTGAAGATAACCCTTTTCTATATTGTTTAGCTGCTTAATCCAGCACAGAGGCGGTGAGCTGCTTAAACTTTTTTTTTTTTCTCTCCATTCAATTGCTTACTCGCTTGCTTACACCTTTCCAAACAATTTAGGAACCAAAAAGGAGCTTGTTGTTAATAAAGCTAGATTCACTGCAGTGCAGCATCGCAGCTAAAAAAAAACAAAAAAAAAACATGCCAAAACTGCAGTGTGCACCCTAACTCCATAATACTGATCACTGGATCCCAACAGCCGGACGCTTCATCCCAACGTTGACCTCACACTTGCGGTGGCGTCCTAGGGAAGTAGTTTACCTCCCTATTTTAGTATTGCATACATTTGATGTGGTCTTTGTCTAAAATGTAGAATTTTCAAAGTTTGTGATTTGATGTGTTTTTTGGTTTTTTTTCCTTCCCTCCTTCAGCCTCAAGGACTGATAGATGACCTGCTGTTTTACAAACGATCAGTAGATAATATTGAGCTTAAAGAAAAGCAGCTCTCAAATATGCGAGTTGACGTGTGCAGCACAGAGACACTAAAACGCCTGAAAGGTACGCTTTGTTCAGCGCTGAGGATTAACACCTGCTCTCCAGCGTCCAAGACTTCGATCAGCTCGCTAAGATGACCATATGTCTGTCTGTCTGTCTCATTTCAGATAAAGCTGGAGGCAAAAAATTTTCTAAGGATTTTGAAGAAGCAAGTGCCAAGCTCGAGGAGTTTGTTGGCCTCCTGGACAAGCAGGTTAAAAATAGTCCCCCCTTGGCGGAAGCTTTGGAGAACGCCGGGATATTCTACGAAGCTCAGTACCGTGAAGTCAAGGTTGTAGTGAATGTAAGTACACTGTAATCTACAGGCGGAGAAGCTTGGTTCTTGGAGACTATGCTCTACTTAAAAGGGGTTGTCACCATAGACCTTTATCACCATCCTTTGGATAGGTTATAAACGTTTGATTGCTAAGATCCCCACAATTGCTAAAATGGGGGCAAGTTAGGTCCCTGGTCCTACTCCACTGTGCTCACACATGGAGGAATGGACCATACATGTTGCTGCTCCGTTCAAAGTCTATAGGACAAACTAGGATGGTCATGTACAGCGCTTGGCTATCTTGGATGAACCCAAACAAACTGCTTAAACAGGGGCCTCAAGTACCCCATCCTTCCTCACTTTACTAACACAGAGAGAGAGGGTCTTTAAACCGAGCAAATGTGGAACATGGTCAGTCTAGGATGACTGTACTTGGGTATCTCCGGTGGTCCCATGTGCACATGTACAAATTATTTCTAACTGCACAAGGCATTATGGGAAAGGGTCTGAGAAACCCAAAAGCGCCCTCTGTTGGATGTAACAAATCCTCAATTTGCTTTTGACCCACCAGGTCTTGAGAAATAATGCCTCGTGATATGCAGATTCTTAGTAGAGTGCGAAAAGACTAAACAAATCTCTACACTCATTCGGTGCTTTCCTCAAGGAGAGATGTTCCCCTTCCTGAGCTACCCGATGCCTCCCACACAGCTAGCCAGTATCACTCTGCTCTGCACTGATGAGGGACAAAAATCCTGAAACAGCGTTGTCTGCAGATGAGAGATACTGGCTTGGTTAAAATCCTTTTTACTTAAGACCTGGTGGGTCAAAAGCAAATTGAGGATTTGTTACATTCAACAGAGGGCACTTTGAGCTTCTCAGCCCCTTTCCCATAATGCCTTGTGATATGCAGATGCTTATTAGGCCGTGTTCACACGGCTTATTCACGGCGGATTTGTGAGCCGGATTGAGCTCGCAAATCCGGCCTGAATAAGGGGTGGGGCTGGAGCGCGGCGGGGGCGCCGCTCGCCGGCCCCATAGACTGTCATTATCTACGACGCATACGCGCCGTAAATAATGTGCAGGTCACTTTCTCCCCCCGCGGCGGATTTGCCGAGCGGGGAGGAGCGACGGAATCCACTGTTCTGAGAGCAGTGGATTACCGTAATTACTCCGACGGATTGGCGCCGTACTGCAGCGCAAATCCGGCACGGAGTACGGCGCCAATCCGCGGACAAATAAGCCGTGTGAATGAGGCCTTAGAGTGCAAAAAGGCAAAACAAATCTCTACACGCCGCTAACTGCACAAGCACAGTGAGGTACGATGAGGGACTCGAGGGTCCCCCGTTTTAGTCAGCGGGGATGCCTCCTTTTTTTTTTTTCTTTTGGGGTGGGGGGACTTTTTTCCAAATGCAATTATTGAAGTAATGGGACTTTCTCCAAAATTTAAAGGGGTTGATACATTGTGCCCTTTCTCAGAGACACAGGCAGCTCAGACTTTCACTTCCTGGTCAGACTGTGAGTGGATCTTTAACAGTGATTGGCATGTCTGCTCTGCTATTCCTGTTAGTGATTGAGTGCTGGAGGTTTATAATCTTAAATGCACACTGCTTCAGAGCTCTAAGAGTTAAAACTTGTCATTGACTTCGGTAAACAAACTCCTGTGGTACGATACGACTCAGCAGGGAGTGACTTACCATGGTCTGATAGGACAGCTTGGAGCAAGGAAAGAGGACAGAGAGAAGTGGTCAGTAACCAAGGGAAACTTGTGTACACTAGTAGTAGATAAAATCTTCATCTCCTGAACAAAGCAAAATCAAAGCAGCAATATATTTGGTAATGGTCTTCATTTACCTTTCCCTACAAGGTTAAAGCTAATCATTGTGGTGTAAAACCCCTTTGCCTGAGCAGAAAGCCACCATGGAGTCCTTTTTGGCGGTCCCTACCCAGTGGCTACTTCCATAAAGAAAGGGTGATGCATCTTCTACAGTTTCTGTACACTGCTAACATATAATTGAGGGGTAAATTTGCAGTTCTCCGTGCCTTTCCATCTTAGCAGCAGATTGTCACTGTCAGGAGAAAGGTGGGAATATAAACTGACATGAATGTATACTCGGATTTAGCATAATCGTCAGTCAATAGAAAATACTCATTTGCAAGTATTTGATGATATTTGGTGTTTATGGGATACCTTTTGGGTCACCTACATAGCCTTGGAGATCCTTTGAAGGTCCATTGACCCTCTCCACCTTTCCTATCCTGATTTTGTCTGGGTTTTGTTTTTTTTGTGTTTTTTTTAAATACTTTAGAGGACTTTATTTGTTCATGCAATGACCTTAAAGGGGTTGTCTCATCTCAAAGTTTCCTAGGATGCATGAATGAAATAATGCTGCTTTGCTCTGTCACTTCCTGGTCAAGCTGTCTGTAATTAGCATATGAGCTCCATGTATTCAGACTTCTCTGTTTTATGTTTATTAGTCTAGATTAGATAAATTACCTTCTGAGGTCTGGAGAAGCTTCTGAGCTAATGTAAACAGAGTAATTACTGTCTTTTTGTCTGAAAGATCAGATCACACACAAGCTCTCACACCTGTGTGTTGATGTCACTCCCTGCTATCAGAATAAACAGTAGGGAGGGAGGGGGAGAAGTACACAGGTCAGTCACTTGGGGAACCAGAGAGAGCACAGAAGGTGATAAAATAACTTGTAGCTCCTTAAAAAAAAAAAAGATGATCAAATCAATATATTTGGAAAATGTCTTCATTTAGTGTTCGCTACATTTTGAAAGCTATTCTTTGTAGCGAGACAACCCCTTTAAATGTCCATACATGTGTACCCTGACAATGATCTCATTCTCTTAGGGGATATACTTGCTCTATTCATTCACTTTTAACATGTGGTCAAAGGTAAATACAGATAACCAAATTTATTGCTTTTCAGAGTTAGGAGTAGACCTAATCTCTTTTTCTACACAAGTCTCCCTAGTTACCAGCTACCCCTCTGCTCTCATGGAATGGCGAATGTACTCCCTGCCATGTTTCTTATCTTGAAAGACAGGTGCTTGCTTACAAGCTAAAACCCTTTAGGCCTCGCTCACACGGCAGGTTTGGTCGCGGCTTTCGCCGCGGTTCCGGCGGCCAGACCTCGTCCTGACCTCGCCGCAAACTCGCGTCTCCCGACGCTGGTTTGTGGCGCTGGGCGTGGTCGCGGCGCAAGTGGGGCGGTGTTTGGGGCGCGGCTTGCGGCAAGCATTTGCCCCCATGCAAATTAGTAGGCAGGGGGAAAACCGCGCACCAACCGCGGCCGCTGCGCTGAGGACACCCTGTCAAGAATTGACAGTTCTCAAACCCGCGGCGTGTGAATATTAACGCGGTTTCCCATCGGAAACCATGTTAATAAACTGGGCGTGATTTGGACGTGGTTTTGGCTGCGGAAACCGCGTCTGAACCCGCGGCCATAACCACGTTCAAATCAGTCGTGTGAACATGCCCTTAGGGTCCGTCTACACGGGAAGCATTTCCAGTCGGATTTGGATTTTAAAAGCTGTCGGAAACCGACTTAAAACCATCCCCATAGACCTCGATTACAAATCTGCGTTGGTGCCTACACGACTCAAATTTTCTGAGGTCGGATTTTAAAACAGATATTTCTTCAAAAAAAAACTTAGACCATGCTCAATCTTTCGCTGTATTTCACTTGGAAAACAGTGGAAAATTTACTATCAGGCCATCCTATTGATTTCGAAAAACGACCAGAAAGCTGTGTGTTTTCTTTGGCGCGGTTCTGCATCCAAAAACTGAATAGTGCTCCATGATGCAAAAGACTATTTAAAAAGCTGAACTCGAAAATCACGGCAAAAGACGAAAACGGTTAAAAATCCGTCGGGCAATTCGGGTTTTAGGATTCGGAGTCCAAAGAATTTTTGTCCTTTGTCGTGTTGACGTCTTGTTAGAGCTCTGTAGCTTTGTGTACTGCAGTTTACAAACTTCCTGCACTCATGTCACTGTAACTGGATCAGCTTATGTCAATTACTGCTGTAAACCCACCCACAACCTGACCAGTAAGCGAGAGTCTGAAGCGGCCTGCGGCTCTGTAAAACAGCATGCTGAGACAAACCCTTTAAAGGGGTTCTACCAAGCTAGACAATGATGGCATGTCGCTAGGATATGCCATCATTATCTGACAGGTGCGGGTCCCACCTCTGGGACCTGCACGTAACTCGGGTACAGGCCTCCAAAAGTCACAGCGCAGACTGAAGAGCCGGTCACTCTTGCGCACCACTCTCTTTTCTGTTCTATGGGAGTTCTGAGCAGAGCTGAACACAGCACTCCCATGTATTAGGAGCTCCCTTAGAACAAAATAGAAAGCCGTGTGCAAGCATGACAGACTCTGCAGTCTGTGCTGTGATTTTCGGCCATCTTTTTAAAGGGAATGTGTCTTCAAAAAATGACTTATTCTTTTATGTTAAACACATTTAAGTGTTTTTTTGTTTGTTTTTATTTTCCATATCTTTCAATTTTTTTTTTTTTTTTATTCTCAAGTCCTGCAGTTTTCACTTTAATAACAGTCTGACACTTCCTGTACTGTAGAGAGAATTTTAGTAGTCTGCTTATTATCAGTACAAGCAGGGTTGCGCTGAAAGGTGACACCAATGTGTTTTTTTTTTTAACATATTTTATTTGGTATCTCCATTATAAAGTATTTCAACAACACATTTT